>OY992876.1:458333245-458460745 GCA_963921405.1 Cepaea hortensis | reverse complement strand
TTCATTAAAAATAATGGATGGTGTGTAGAAGGGCATTTTTTTAAGTTACTTTTTTTGTTGTATGAATTTAATGAGACGCTACACTCCAGGAGCTGGGCGAAGTCACGCCGGGTCAGATAGATAGACAGACCCACCTTTTCGCTGCAGTTGTCTACTCCTCCTTTTCCTTCTTCTGCTGATGCTGCTGCCGCCGCTCCATTTACCCAAGTTAATTGTTGGGGGAAGATGTAAAGATCTTTCAAGTGCTCTTTCAAATGCTTTTTGTAAGTTGGTCTTCGTTTATCTAAGGTTGTTCTAACTGCAACCAATAAATGATTAGACAGACAGGCAGACAGACAGACAGAGAGGGAGGGACGGACGGACAGACAGACAGACAGACAGACAGACAGACAGACAGACAGACAGACAGACAGACAGACAGACAGACAGACAGATAGTCGGTAACGGGAACGGGAACTTATATGACTACTTATATGAATTAAATGAGATGCTCCCCACCAAGGACTGGGCGAAGCCGGGCCGGGCTAGCTAGTAGTCTATAAAACAAACATATATACTTTTTTTGAACTTCTATATATTTTGCAATTAACATCCTCAAACAGATAATTGCTTCTCTGGTGCCGCTGTCTCTGCGGAACCCAAATTGCTACTCAGCTACTTCCTCGTCTATTTTATGTTGAATTCTTTCTTGTATGACCTTGAGTAGTATCTTAGTTATGTGGCTTATTAAGCTAATAGTTCTGTAATCCACACAATCAACAGCTCTTGGCTTCTTTGGTAGTGTGATAAAAATGGATGTTTTCACATCCTTGAGGATGTATCCAGTATTATATATATCATTATATAATTCTGTGATAGTTTCAATGCCGAAGCTGGATAAGGATTTTCTCATCTCTGTTGTTATCTTGTCAGGACCTGTAGCCTTTCCTTCTTTCATCTTTGTAATAGCCTTTTCCACTTCAGCCTTTAATAATTTTGGTCCATCTTGAGTATTAGACAATGTTGGTCTATTGACCCTGTTGTCCCAGAATAAATCTTCTGTGTTCTCTGCCCGTCTTTTTATTATTTCAGTGTTATTAATTATAATTTCTCAATTTTTCTCTCTGATACAACCATTTCCTGTTATATGATTTTTCTTCTTTGTAAATCTTTTCATATGTTCATGTAATTCTTTTGTGTGATGACTGAGTTAGACTAAGTATGAAATACTTGACGACCTTTCAGTTAGACGTCTGACTTCAAATGTCACATTGACACATGTTTATTGACATCCTCGTAGATGTGTACGTCTTGATTTAGCGTGTGCTGTGTTATTCACGCCACACTGTAGCCCAAGATGGAAGTCGGAATGCTTGTTTCACCACGGACATTTTCAATGGGTTTCATGTTCCACTTGAGCGATGGATATATTTGAAGTGAACAATTCATTTTATATCATTGACGTGAAGTAATATTACGGACGTGTAAGATCTGTTTACGTGCTTATGTAAATCGTGTTGCAAGATAGATAAATGAAATGAATTGCTAATAACATAAAGTTGGCGTGAAGACCTAGTGGTGTTTGTTAAATGTTTATTTCATCACGCTGAAGTTTGCCGTTCATTGGTTAAACCATACTTCTTCTTCTTTCGTTCGCTTGAAATATGTCTGTAACTGAATGTTGTGTCTAGTATAAATTTACACTGTCTTTTTTAGTTCACTCATCGGTCCATAGAGTTTATCTTCCACTGTCGTCTCTCTAGACCAGAAGGTTTGTCTGGATATGTTGCAGTTTGGGCAGTCTTGGAGTATGTGCTCTGCTGTCTGCTGTCTACAATTATAAGTTGTTAGTGGGAATGTCTATTATGCATACATTATAGTTTGCTATTCATGCAGGGTGTCATATGTGGGTGTGTCAGTAAGGGTCACAGTCGTATAGTGGTTAATGCGCTTGCCTGTGGCAGTGGTTTGGGTTCAATCCCTCAGCAAAGGCAGTATTATTTTGTTCGATCAGGGTGTCTCTGTGGTAGATCCAGCCTAACAACGAACTCTGTGAGTCAGTTACAAATACGACATTTGTATACAATCTGTTCTCCAAACAGTGGAAAGCCGCAGTAAATGCTGTTAAAGGTGAAGACTTGCATGCTTCGTGCAGAATGGCATGCATCGATTCAGAAGTCGCGGATTGTGAGCATTCGCTGGATATTTTTTTCCAGGACAATCTGGTGTGGTTGAAATTGAGCAGACAGACAGAATGGCTGGTGCCGCATCATTAAATGGTTATTTGATACACGAAAAGGCAGATGTGGTGAAGGTCATCATCGATCGTGTGAATAATGCAGAAGAGCAGATAGACTATCATGGCCTGAAGAGAATGCAGCAGCAAGGCATGTTCAGGGGATCTGATCGATTGTCGTCATTCAGAGGTAAAACAAACCGGACATGTAATCAAATTGCAACGGGTACCATTAGTATATGAACTCTTCGCTGGCTGTTGAAGATGAAGACTGGGCGCTTATTTGAATGCTCCGAAAACAGTGATGTCAGTTCTTGACTCAACTCAACTCTCCTCAACTCATAACAACAAATCATCTTTCTGAAATGTCCGGGCATTGTTTGGGGGAAAAAAACGGAGACGAGAAAAGAAACTGGCCATCTCACCTCATAGCCATGATGCCACTGGTGGTATCTGAAATGTGTGGAGACCTAACGTTTCACACCCCACTGCCATCTATCCATCATGTGCCATGCCGATAAACGTGGGCGGTCATCTTTAGTCATCTCACTCGATCAACAGAGTCGTGGATAAACTCCGTGTTTCTGTCTTGACTATGCCATGTATCCAAGCCATCCAGGTATTTACTTCTCAGTCTTCCACTTGGTCTCTTCCCTTCGATCTTGCCTATTGTCATCAAGTCCTCCAAGTCATTTCTTCTCATAACATGCCCCAAAAGTGTTGACTGTCTGTGACTAATGTCTCTAATCAGTTTACGATCTTCATTTGTTTCGTGAAGGACTTGTTCATTGGTTTTTCTGTATGTCCATGGTATTCTTTGCATTTTCCTCAGAAACCACATTTTCACAGCCATCAGATGTTTTTCAGCGTGTCTGCTCATTGCCCACGCTTCACATCCATACAAAAGTACAGGTGCTATGTAGCACCTCAACACTCTTTTTCTCGTCTCAATTGATATCTTTTTATTGGTCAGTACGTTTTTCATCTTGCAAAAGACTACCTTCGCAATGGCAAGTCTTGTTTGAATCTCTTCAAGGCATCTCCCATCAGATGTTATGACTGTTCCGAGATAACTGCACTGATTAATTTGCTTAAGAGTGTGTCCATTTACTCGTATATCACATTGTGGAATTTCCTTCTTCTCAGTGACGACCATAATCTGTGTCTTCTTACTATTCAATTCTAACCCTAGTTGATCACTGTGTGCAATAACCGCATCTACTAAATGTTGCAGGCCCTGTTCATTGTCTGCAATCACGAATTCTAACCCTAGTTGATCACTGTGTGCAATAACCGCATCTACTAAATGTTGCAGGCCCTGTTCATTGTCTGCAATCACGACTGTATCATCTGCATATCTAATGTTATTGATGTATCGTCCCCCAATGTTGATCCCTTCCATATCTTCTATGTTTCTGAAAATATTTTCACTGTACAGGGAAAAAAGATCTGGCGACATTACACATCCCTGTCTCACGCCTCTTTTCTCATCTCATCTCATCATGTTCCTCTTGTACCTTGCTGTGTCGAGGTGAAGTATAAACATCGTGAGAGTGCCCGATTATGGGCTTCATGTATCGATATTCCCATGACTCTGCTATTCCCATGGACTCTGCTATTCCCTCCGTCCAACGTTTACGTGGTTGGCCTCCTCCTCTGTTTCCATCTAGCCTGATTTCTTCATTTCTGATCTTATCTCTTCTTGTTACGTTGAGTATTCTTCTCAGGAATCTCAATTCTGTTGTTGTGATTTTTCTTTTCTCTTTTTCTGTCATTGTCCAGGTTTGGCATTGGTAGCATAGAGTTGGTAGGAAGATTCTTTTATAAAGTGCTTTCTTAGTAGTTATTGATAAATGTTTGTTCTTTAGTATTGGTGCCATTTGTCCAATGAGTTGGTTTGCCTTATTGCATCTATTTTCAATCTCGTCTTCTGATCTGCCATTTGATGCTATTATACTTCCTAGGTACCTGAAACTCTTTACTTGTTCCAAGGGATGTTCGTTTAGGTGAATTGTTGTTGTTTTTCCCTCTTTAGTTATAGTCATTACCTCTGTTTTGCTTGTGCTAATTTTCATGTTATGTTCCCTACACATTTCGTTTAGGCTATTCATGTGGTCTTGTAATTCAGCTTCTGATTTTGCTATTAGTGCTTGGTCGTCCGCAAACAGGAGTTCTCTAATGGTTAGATTTGCAGATGGTTTTTCTTCTGTGTTCTCGTCATGCGGTATTCTTGCGGTCTCTGTTTGGCTGTTTTCTTTACATATGTTGTCTATATATATATTATGAACAAGAGAGGGGACAGGACACAACCCTGTCGTACTCCCCTCTTAATAGGCTGATATTGACCTCTGATTGTATCTGAAATGTGTGGAGACCTAACGTTTCACACGCCACAGTGGTATCTGAAATGTGTGGAGACCTAACTTTTCAAACCCCACTGCTGGTATCTGTGTCAAACCCCACTGCTGGTATCTGAAATGTGTGAAGATCTAACTTTTCAAACCCCACTGGTGGTATCTGAAATTGTGGAGACCTAACTTTCAAACCCCACTGCTGGTATCTGAAATGTGTGGAGACCTAACGTTTCACACCCCACTGCTGGTATCTGAAATGGGAATAACCTGTGACTAATTTGTGATAAATTGTGAATTATGTCAGGAGTTTGATATGATTGTAGGTGATTTTGTTGTGATTGTATCGGAATATGTAACGATTGTGTCGAGGTTATGTCATGATTGTGTCGAAGTTATGTCATGATTGTGTTGGGATTATGTCGGGATTATGTCATTCTTGTGTTATTTATGATACATTGTGAATTATGTCAGGAGTTTGATGTGATTGTAGGTGATTTTGTTGTGATTGTATCGGAATATGTAACGATTGTGTCAAGGTTATGGCAAAATTCTGTGGGGATTATGTCATGATTATGTCGAGATTATGTCGTAAATATATCAGGATTATGCTGCGATTATGTCAGGAATGTGTAATTATTGTGCCGGGATTATGTCATGATTGTGTCGGAATTATGGCATTATTGAGTCGGTATTACGTCATGATTGTGTCGAAGTTGTGTCGTGAATTATGCTGTGATTGTGTCAGGAATGTGTCATGATTTTGTCGGGATTATATCACAACTGTGCCAGTGTAGTGCTTTGAGTGTGCCCATTTCCTGGTATTTATTTTAGGCTGGGTCGACCTGGCATCTCAGGTCACTTAAACATTAAATCTCCATGCGGATTCGAACACTAGACTACCAGGTTGGCAGGCAAAGTGCTAGCCAGTTCGCTAGCACGGCACCCTCAGCGGCCTAATGCTGGGACGATAATACCGGCGGTAAATACGTCTTGGCATGGTATGCATCTGCAAAAGGAGAAACACACATGAGCGTCATGACTGCAGTGGGTTTACCCCTAAGGGTGTCGTCATCACCATCAAATGGCTTGCCGACTATCATGGGCGATCATGCTTCTTCACATCTTGCGATCTCCAACGGCATGTATGAATCCGTGTGCTGACTCCCTTCCGTGTCATCACACAAGACTGTCAAGAATCTTCTCTGGTGTTGTTCCTTTACTGGAAGACCCCCGGTTAACGTCGGGGTTACGTTCTTTGAATCGCGACTTTAAGTGAAACGACGTATAGCGAAACACTATTTCCTATAGAATTAAATGAAATACAGTGTATTGTGTAATGTTTATTTTGGTGGTTGTTAATATTTATTGGCTAAATAGAGGTGGGTTGGAGGGTGAGTGGTAGATTTATTGGGACGTAGAGGCATTAAACCCATGACTCGCTCCAAAACTATCATCAGCACTACTAGTGCTGCTTTCGCCCGCTTTCTTAGTTAGATCTTCATAGAGAGACTTTACTTTCTCTTGGATAACCATCTTGTTCACAAGCATATTCTGGTGGTTCCAGACGGTCAACAGTGCTTCAATGTTCTCCGTAAGAGTACTTCTTGTATAGTGATCTTGGAAGCACTCAAAGGGGTTACGTTTTAGCACCCTCTTTGATTTTGTCAGCACCTGCACGAATTGTCCTGACCGTGGTTGGAGGTAAACCATGGGCTTTAACGATTTCAACAGCCCGATCGCCAGCCTAAAAACGACGTAACACATCTAACTTCACCTCAAGAGTAACACTTTTCCTGGTTCTCTTACAACCATACACACTATCAGCACTTACTGTGCACTTTGAACTCATAATTATGGGTGATTACACGATAAATTCCTGGAAAAACGCACTGCACAATATTTAAAATGGCGACTGTAACGCGGCATAGTAACACAGGTGACGACGTTATGGCGGAACGTAGCGACGTAAAGTGAAGTTATGTCCCATTGTGACAACGACGTTATTGCGAAACGACGTAAACCGAAGCGACGTATAGCGGGGTCTTTCTGTATTTCTTTCCTTTCTCATAAATCGCACGGCTTGTCTCAACATGTTCCAGTTTTTGTCTTCTCATAATGTGGCCGTAAAATGATGACTGCCTCTTTTTGATGTTTGGGATAAGTTGTCTTTGTTACTTACCTCAAAATTCCCAGGTTACTCATTTTGCGTGTCCAAAACCATATCTCCAAATCGCTTTAGTTGTCTCAAAATGTTCTAGTTTTTGTCTCCTCATAATGTGGCCGAAGAATGAAGACTGCTTCTTTTTGATGTTTGCGATAAGTTATCTTAGCCGCCATTAAAATTCCCAGGTTACACATTTTAGATGTCCAAAAAATGTTCAGCATTAATCTAAAAAAAAAAAAAAAAAAAACAACAACACAAAAAAATACACCATATCTCTAAATTGTATAAGAATCTTTCGCTTGCTTACTAGTTGTCCACGATTTGCAGCCATGTGTTAGATCTGATTCTGCGTAACATGCAAGAATTATGTTTCTAACTACCAATGACAAGGACGTAAGAGTATAAAGAATATAATAATAACAATAAATAATTTGTCGCGAGGTGGTTCCGGGCTGTGGGCCGGTGACGTGATATCTTCAACACAATGTATAGGCCTTAGAATAAGAAGGAATAGGCGGTCAATCTCTTCCTCACTTAGACAAGTGATGAGCCCACACATCCAGCCGCCTCCGACATTATTTAGGACATTACTAGCCCAGTTTGCTGTCAACTTGGCTAGCACACCGGCTAAATAAAGCGAAAAAAAAAATAGTTACATCCTTCACAAACGTAGCAGTCAACCTCAGTAAGTTGGCTGTTCGTAATTCCTGTGCAAGTTTTACGTTCAATAGTTTGCCATTGCTTTCTTAACGACCGGCACCAATACATTGTTTGAAAAACACCAGCACCACTGTGTTTCGAACCCGGGTATATAGAATTAGGAATAGCGTCCGTAGCTACTTCGCCACGGAGTCATGTCATATACAGAGAGGGAAACATTTATAGAAGTGGGTACCCATCTGTCGATCAGAAACCTTCTGTTATGCTAGCACCACCGTAGCGTGCGTGCTGTAGTCAAGTCATGTTAGCGGAGCTCGTCTGTCTCAAGTTGTGTGTCTTTAATGCTATATTTAGTTTAGTTTAAGTAGACGGTACTACCTGGTTTCTGTTAGCGCCGAACGTTGGGCGGCGCTTACCAAACCCGACACCCCACATTGTGCCAACGGCTTCGGGCGGAAGAGCGCAATTGGGAGGGTACAAGCCTTACCCTGGTGCGAGGAAATGCAAGCTAAAGACAAAATTGTCATGGCAGGGCAGACCAGGCCCTAAGCCTTGGTTGGCGACTGGTCTAGGATCGAAGCTCCGACAGGCGGACAGTTAGAGCATTGCTTTGCTGATCCGGCAGCTTCTGCAGCTTGTCTTGTTCCAGATGTAGGGGTGTTACCTTTCCTCTGGAGTGAACTAGGCAGGCCGAGAGAGGGATCATGCTGCATGGGCAACACATGATCTCTATATTTTAGCCCAGGCTTTGTGCTATGGAGAGGCAATAACTCCATCCCTGGTCTTAACTGGTCTCGGAATCAAAGCGAGAGGCAACTGTTACGGGTTATAAGTCCTTGTCAGTTGGCGTAGACATGGGGCGCCACGCGTTGCCTCTGACGGTGGGAGACACCTATAGGTGTCACTGATCAGCTACCGCCCGCCTCAAGCTGGGCAGCCCCCAGCCAATTGGGTGCTGATCCGCCACAGCCTGCCTGCTTCAATGGGTGCTTGGGGCTAGGACAAAATCTGAATCGCAGGCTGTAAAACCAATGCACCAGGTACAAACAAAAATATAAATAGAAACCTCAAGCTACGGCTTGCAACCTGGAACGTGAGAACCATGTGTCCAGGATTTTCCACTGACTTGACCAATATTGACGATGTGAGAAAAACGGCTGTGATTGATGCCGAACTCAATCGTCTTAACATTGATATTGCTGGCCTGCAGGAGACTCGCCTCGCTGAGGAAGGGTCACTCAGGGAAAACAACTACACCTTTTTCTGGAAGGGTAAAGGGCAGGCAGAAAAAAGGCAACACGGTGTGGGCTTTGCAGTGAAGAATTCGCTACTGGGAATGATTGAAATTCCAGCAGGAGGAAATGAAAGACTATTATCCCTGCGCTTGGCAACCTCTTGTGGGTTTGCCACCATTATTACTGCATATGCACCGACACTCGATTCCTCTGATGATGTGAAGGATTTGTTCTATGAGGAGTTAGACTCTGTGATCAAGGCAGTTCCAAAATCCGACTACATTTATATGCTCGGTGATTTCAATGCTCGTGTGGGCAAGAACTCGAGTTCATGGCCAGTGTGCCTTGGAAAATACAACATCGGTCGCATGAATGAAAATGGGCAAAGGCTGCTGGAGCATTGCACCAGTAATGACCTATGTATTACAAACTCTTTTTTTAAAACAAAAGAGATGCATAAGGTCACATGGAAACATCCAAGATCCGGCCATTGGCACCAGCTGGACTTCATCATCACACGGAGACAACATCTGAACCATATATCATTGACTCGTTGTTACCACAGTGCTGACTGTGATACGGATCATTCTTTGGTTGTTGCAAGGGTTAGAATGAGACCAAAGAGAATCTACACAGCTAAACACAAATCTAGCCCCAGGATTAATATTATTAACACTCGTGATCCTGAAAAGTGCTTTCAGTTTCAACAGCAACTTGAAGACGCTTTCACTGATACACCAGAAAATTGTACAGTAAATGATAAATGGAATAAACTTAAGGAAACTCTTTGTAAAACTGCCGTAAAGGTTTACGGCACTGTGGATCATAAGAGGCAGGACTGGTTTGCGGCCAACAGCGAGACTCTGCAGCCCTTGATTGATAAGAAGAAGAAAGCTCTCTTAAGAAACAAGGAAAGACCAACGCGTAACACTCTGAGTGAGCTAAGGCAAGCTAGGAAGGATGTGCAAAAGGCTGCCAGGCAGTGTGCAAATGATTATTGGATCAAGTTATGTGAGTCCATTCAAATCGCAAGTGATAAGGGAGACATAAGAAGTATGTATGAAGGAATAAAGAAAGCCTGTGGTCCAGTGATCAAAAGAAGTGCACCATTGAAAACCTTGACTGGAGAAGTCATCACTGATAAGAAACAGCAGATGGACAGATGGGTAGAGCACTATTTGGAGCTTTACTCAAGTGAGACCAAACTAGCGGATAATGCCCTCAACGCCATAGAGGCTCTACCAACTCTTGACCACCTGGACACACTTCCCACCATAACAGAAGTTAAGTGTGCTATAAATGAACTTTCATCTGGCAAGGCTCCAGGTAAGGATGGGATTCCAATAGAGGTTATCAGGAGTGGGCAAGACACACTCACTATACAGATCCACCAGCTAATAGAGCTATGCTGGCGTGAAGGACAAGTCCCACAGGATTTCAAAGATTCAAGCATCATAACACTGTACAAGAACAAGGGTGATCGGAGCGACTGCAACAACTATAGGGGTATCTCACTTCTGTGTATTGTTGGAAAAGTATTTGCCAGAATTGTTCTGCGCAGACTTCAAGTCCTAGGAGATCAAGTCTACCCCGAATCACAGTGTGGCTTTCGACAGAACCGGTCTACCACTGATATGATATTCTCATTGCGACAAATGCAAGAAAAATGCCGTGAACAGAATCAACCACTGTTTATTGCCTTCATCGACCTCACAAAGGCATTTGATTTGGTCAGTCGTGAGGGTCTGTTCAAGGCACTAAAGAAGATTGGCTGCCCACCAACTCTTCTGTCCATTGTGGAATCGTTCCACACAGGCATGAAGGGTATAATCAAGTTTGATGGTGCAACTTCTGAAGAATTTGAAATCAAGAGTGGAGTTAAGCAAGGTTGTGTACTAGCTCCCACCCTCTTTGGAATATACTTTTCACTTCTACTGAAATATGCATTTCGTGATCAGGATGGTGGTATATACATTCACTCACGCTCAGATGGCGGCCTCTACAATGCTCAGAGATTGAAGGCTAAGACCAAAATTAGGAGGGTACTGATCAGAGAGTTGCTTTTTGCAGATGATGCTGCAGTTACGACCCACTCTGAGGAAGAATTGCAATGTCTACTATCTGCATTCTCCAATGCTTGTTCTGAATTTGGTTTAACAATTAGCAAAAAAAAGACACAGATTATGTCACAAGGTGCACATGGGGTACCATCAATCTTTATTGACGACGCCGAACTAGAGATAGTAGACCATTTTACATATCTGGGATCGGTGGTAAATAGCAAATTATCCCTAGATCAGGAAATCAACATCCGGATTGGAAAGGCAGCAACAACAATGAACAGGTTAAGAAAAAGAGTCTGGGAGAACAGGAAGCTTACTGCCAAAACAAAAGTCCTTGTCTATCAAGCCTGTGTCCTTAGTACTCTTCTCTATGGCAGTGAAACCTGGACAACTTACTCACACCAAGAGAACAATTTAAACAGCTTTCATATGCGGTGTCTGCGAAGAATTCTTGGTATTAAGTGGCAAGACAAAATCACAAATACTGAAGTATTGGAAAGATCAGGTTGTGTGACAGTTTATTCCATGCTCAGTCTTCGTAGACTTAGATGGATAGGACATCTTAGGCGGATGGATGATGGTAGAATACTAAAGGATATCTTTTTTGGTGAATTACAGATGGGTAAGAGATCTCAGGGTCGGCCTCTACTACGATACAAAGATGTGTGTAAGCGGGACATGATTGATACAGGCATTGATAATGCACATTGGGAGCAAGTCGCCGCTGAACGTGTTGCATGGAGGGCAAATATCAGAAATGGAATAAAGTCAAAGGAGAAAATTATTGCAGAAAAGTCACACACCAAGCGTTTGAGACGTAAGATGGTGCATGATGGTGGAAATGACCACGTGTTCACATGCACCCACTGTGAACGGACATTTACAGCGCAAATTGGCCTTATCAGTCACACTCGCTACCGCCATAGTTAAAAGTTATTATGCCTTTTTAAAGCACAAACTATCGTCTGTCAAGACGGCAAGGTGCCAATGTAGTTTAGTTTAGTTGACGGATCAACATCACGGCACACGGGTGTAACCCATAAGTGCTCCGTTTTCCTCCTAACTCAAACCTGAGTCTGGAGAAACCCAGCTCAGTGCACGAACTCCGTAGCACCGGCGAGGATCCTGAAATATTTTGGGTAGATTTTTAACTCGAAATTTTGCCCCGGCAGCGCCGTTAGGCTACTCTTTTTCGATTTCCAACTGCCAAAGGATTTTTTACGTGCGCAACAATACACAAGGGCGTCCGATTAGTAGTATTTAGGGTCTCTAGGCACCCCCACTGAGCAATGAGCAATGAGATATACAAAGAAAATAGAAAGAGGACCATGAGGACCTATGAGGACCCGCATTGTTTAGTAAGCTCAAAGAAGGGTAGGAGGGAACATAATTTATACATAATCGATTGGTGTGCGCCGGCTGATACGGGTTGATGTATTTGTATCTTTGGTAAGATCGGTGAACATCTGTGAGCAAAAAGTCGATATTGCCGGCAGGTGTATATTAGTGTCGGGGTCGAGGGAGGTCGCTGGTGCCATCTGTTGTTTTTAATTACGGGCGGTGTCGGAATAAAATAATAAGAGCAGAGAAAGATGTGTAGGGTGGGTTGGTAAGTGGTGAAAGACGGGGTGGGTGTGCGTAGTTGGTCATAGTGGGATATCACCAATGTGTAACAAGGGTTCTAGTTACTGCCATTGCGCTTGACAGGTTCGAATCTCAAGGTGTGGTTGAGGTAGTGTGGTGGTGGTCGAGTTGTAACGGAGCTAGGTGGTAGCATTGGTGGTTCGAATCACGCTGCTGGTCAATAACGATGTCCGCCCTAGACGGGTACTTTTTAAATGGCTACTAAGGGATGGTGAGGGATGGTGAGGGATGCCGCTGCCTCCCTCGCCCTCGTGTTGGGTTGTGGTCTGGGTCCTTCCAAGCTTTGTGTTTTCCTAGATCGATATTTTTTGATTGTCTGTGGGTTAAAAATGAATGTAAATGCCAGTTGTTGATATTAATCGGAGGATGTGTAACAAAGCACAGGTCGCCTGATACAATACTCTGTATTGTTCATACTCCCAGTCATCCTAACTGTGGCGCCAGGGGTCTATGCCTCATGGCTCGTGGTGGGGTCTATGCCTCCCTCGTGTTGGGTTGTGATCTGGGTTCTTCCACGCTTCGTGTTTTTCCTAGATCGATTTTTTTTTTTGATTGTCTGTGGGTTAAAAAAGAATTTAAATGGCCGGTAAATTATGCAAGGTAGTTGGTGATATTAATCGGAGTATGTGTAACAAAGGAAAAGATCAATTGAACTAGGTGGGTAGGTTCAGTAAAGATGAGTTCGATAACGGCGGCGGCATCGTTCCTAATTGTTTCACAAGCTGTGACCAGCTGTATAACCCTTCCTTGTCTTCACATTTGTATGGTAACACTGTCGCATTGGAGATGCGCGTGATAAAGCTGTCAGCCATGGTAAAGAAGAAAAAAAAATAATTATCTTCCCGTTTGTATAGACGTACACAAGCTAGTTGGTACCATAGGCCCCCTCATATGGAGGTGATAAGTTCGAAGCTCGATTCTTTATCGTTGGTAAGTGTATGGGGTGCGTAGAGGGGCATAGGGGATGTGGTGGGATATCACCAGTGTGTAACAGGGGTGTCTAGTTGTTGTTAATGCGCTTGATAGGTTCGAGTCCTACTGTGTGGTGGAGTAGTGTAGTAGTAGTAGTCAAGGGTTAACGGGGATAGGTGGTGTTGTAGGCATCGTTTGAGAGTCAAAACACGCGCCTGGTTGATAAGGGTGTCCACCCTAGGCGGCTCTTTTTAAGTGTATTCTAAGCCGCAAATGTATAACAACGGTGTCTAGTTGCTGCCATAGCGCTTGTCAGGTTCGAAACCTGCTGTGTGGTGGGGTAGTGTGGCAGTGGGCGAGTATGTAACGCAGCTAGGTGGTATCATTTTCGGTTCAAATCATGCTCCTGGTCGCTAACTATACCCAACATAGGCGCCAGAGAAGTGAATCCCGCTATGTGGGGAATCTGTTAAAGTAACATTGGTGTCACGTGTTTCGTATCTTTGTTAAAGGTTGGTTTACAACATATGTGACCAAAAAGTCAGTATTATCCGCATGTGTATAGTAAAATAAATAATGTGTATTGGGAATTAGGTGTGCTGGCGACAGTTGGTACTATTAATTATATCACCATTATATGTTAACAAAGGAGAACTCAGGTGAATCGTGTGTCGACCAAAGCGGGAGAGATTGCCTGCCTCGCAATTTACTCTGTAATGCCAATAGCTTCAGTTTTCCTATTGCGGTTATTAGTGAGCTGTAGAAACCTGTAGTGGTTTATGCACTATCGTCACACAGTATAAAGAAAAACTTTAAAAAGTCAAGATGGCGGCTAGTACTAATAGTGGTAGGTATGGCTTAGTGATATTCGTTGTTAAGGGGTGGGTGAGTGGCGACGTGGGTAGATAAAAGCTTCCGAGCCACTTTCATCATACACTTTCAGATCGTTAAAGGAAATCCTTGAAGAAAAAAAAAACAATAAAATAAAAAGGTAAAGAGGACCCTCCATGTCGTTGTGGGTGTCGGACTTGAAGCAGATCGAACCTGATGGTGGCGTAAGGCCATAACAATTAAACAACATGACTGCTAGCTGTTCTATAATGCGGCAAAACTATGTGCAGACCTCCATCCTTTGAGATGAGTCTGATTGAGGCTTCCGGCGGCAGCTTGACTTGTGAAGCAAACAAACTGATGTGTGGCTTACAACCAATCAGGGTGTTGGTCTTAGAATTGATCCACATTTTATGTTAGACTATCACTGATTGGCTGGCAACTATACTGTGGGCGGGGCTTACTTTATGTAATATATAATCAACACACCAGCTCTCACTCACCTTGCGCTTTACACAAGAACGACGAACGACCGAGTCTTCAATTTTGTGGTTATTCAACTGCTATTTGCCTTCAAGCGTAGAAAGTTTGCCAGGCACCTGTTTGTCTTAGTATCTACGGACTATCAACCATATACGGACATACCGATTTAGTGGAGCTGTCTCCCAGTTTTTGGCTATTCACAACTGACTTGTAAGAATTCTCAACCAGTTTCTTACCCAGACGTATCCCAAGTGTAAGCATCAGCATTATTCTGCCTTAGTTTACAACGGCATCTGCAAAGATTTCATCACCGGTTGAAACAGAGTCTGGTACAACTTGTTCGGGTTTGATACCGCATACTAAACTAGTGAACATTACATCTTGTTGTTTGGATATTTGGTATCCTAAACTAGTCAACGTCAAGTTATCTACCATTAGTGCAAGTTATAAACTAATTATATTCAACATCATATACAGAGGCTCGGTGTGAACAGGTTTCAAGTCGAGTGTTGATTATCTCACTATCAACTCGCTAGTGAACGTACCTAAAAAGATGTCTACTAGGCAAGCATCTAAGAACCACTTATGTGCAACTTGTGGGAAAGGTTTCACTGATGCAAGTAATCTTCGTCGCCATATTCGGACCAGTCACAGTACCAAGGAGCAAGTGTATTCGTGTCAAACTTGTGGTCATAATTTTAACAGGAAAGACAATCTACAACGCCACATTACAAAAGAACACACAACACCAGGATCACCAGTCAGTGTAATACCAACAGAAACTTCAACACATTTTTCACCAAAAGTGCGTAAGAGACCAGCGGCTACTAATAGCGAGGTGGCAGTCAGCGAGAAGAATACTAAACAAGATAAAAAAAACACCTATCCAGTTAGCGACACACAACCCAAGGATGAAGTGGCTTCTCTACACATGCTACCAGATGATGTCAAACAAGTATACACCGACAACTGGAATAGTATCAAAACACATCACAAGATCAACAAATATATGTCTGTCTAAAGACTGGACAGATATCTTGTACACGATCTTTAACACTCAAAGGAGCATATTCAAAATCAACTTTAGTTATCATGTAGGCCTTAGGCACATCGAAACACAAGCTCTTCGCTTCTACCACGCATCTTTCAATAACGCTTCTGTCTTAGAAATTCCACAACTAATTCGAAGCAGACAAAACTTTGACGATTTTATCAAAACAGTTCACGAACACGACATTCTTACATACGCTAGGCAACAACGTCCAAATACCAAATACACTACAGAGACGATTCCAACTATAAGTTTTTATCTCTATCATATCCCAGAATTCTGTCTCGTTTAATAAATAACCACCGTTTATGACCAAGGTTCGACACCGTTGTGCATGGTGTGTATATGATCATATTAGGTATAACACCACCTGTTGATCAACCATTTTGTGTACTGATATTATGCTTCATTTTATTTTTGTAAAATTTACTGGAAATACTGTAAAATAAACAGTTATATGTATAATAATTGCGTTCCCTTGTTGGTTTTTAGTGTTGACGGTCCATATGGGTGTCATGTGATGATCTGGTGTTACATGTTGATGGTCAAGAAATATTTCAACCAAACTTATAAATATATCGACCAAACAGGAAAATGTGTTAACCAAAGACGAAAACTATGGGTCAAGTAAAGAAAAAAGTTCAAACAAGCTTATAAAAAATAGGAAATAATGCTAGTCAAACTAATAACAAATGGTGGTCAAATACAGAAATATCTCATCCGAACTTATAACAAGCAAGACAATATAATAGTAAAATCAAGAAATATGTTGACCGAAGTAATACAATAGGCAGAACGATGGACAAACTTATAAATATTTCACTCAATCTTATAAAGACTAGGAAAATTTGTTAACCAAATAGGCAAAATATTGGCCAGATACACAAATATCTCAATCAAACTTATAAAAAGTAGGAAAATTGTTAGTCAAACTAATAAAAAGGGTGGCCAAATACATAAATATCTCAACCAAACTTATAAAAAGTATGAAAAATGATAACCAAACTAATTTAAAATGGTAATAAAAATAGGAAAATCTCGACCAAACTTATAAAAAGAAGGAAAATTGTAAGTCAAATGTAAAACATATTTAGCAAATAGGAAATCGTATCAACCAAATAGGAAAAATATCGATCAAACTTATAAATAGCGCGTCCAAACTTATAAAAAGTAGGAAAATGTGTTAGCCGAAGGGTGAAAATATTGCTCAAATTAAGAAACATGTCGACCAAAGTAGGAAAATACGTGCTTCAATGTATAAAAACGTTGGGTAAACACAGAAAGATGTCGACCAAACTGATAAAAATCTCCGCCAAACTTATGAAATGTAGAAAAATTTGTTAACCAAAAGGGGATAATATCGGCCAAATACAGAAATATCTCCACCAAACTTATGAAAAGTAGGAAAATTTGTTAACCAAATGAGAAAAAAATATTGGCCATGTAAAGAAATAGCGCATCCAAACAGACAAAATATAGGAAACTTTATTAGCCAAAGGTAAAAACTATTGACCAAGTAAATAAATTGCTCGTCCAACCCCATAAAAGGTAGGAAAATTTCTTACCCAAATGTGAAAAAGATCGGCCAAACTTATAAATGGCTCATCCAAACTTATAAAAAGTAGGAAAACAATATTAGCCAAATCAACTAAAAGGCTGACCAAACTTATAAATATATAATCCAAACTGACCAAAGTAATAAAAATATTGGGTAAATATAGAAATATGTCGACCAAACTTTTACAAATCGCCGGTAAATTTATGCAAAATATGACATTTTGTTAACTAAATGTGAAAAAATATCGACCAAACTTTGATTATCGATCAGTATAGTCACTGTTAATTAAAATTTAAAACGTAAAGTTCGACAAGAACATCCCTTGTCTAAAACACGCGTCTAGTGGTTTCGGTGACAACCGTTTTATCTCCAGTAGGTTGGGTAATTTGATCAACCAGAAGAGACGAGTCCATCTCTTTATACAAGTATTATGTTATTATCCATTTTGACCACTTTGCACCTTTTCACAATAGTGGATCAGCAGTTTGACTGCTAGACATCTTTTGATGAACGTTAGCTATCAGTATAATAATGACACAAGCAACGATTGACTTGAAACAAGTTCATAGCGAGATGGTGAATATGGCGCTGACTACTATTAGTTCCTACAATTCCAAAAAGGCAAATAACTCGACGTTGTCTGGTTTAGTCGGTCAAATAGCCAAACAACAATCTGTGTTGTTCACGAGACTAGAAGACAGTATCAAGCCCGAACATGTTTTCCAAGTCTTTGTTTTAGTCAGTGATGAATTATTTGGTGATAACGTCATCAACTATGGGAGAATAATTATGCTGTTTACCTTTGGCATGCGTCTGGGTAAGCATCTGGTTGATAATTCTTACAACGCCGATGTGAATGTCCAAGACCTGGAAGAGGACTTCGCGAAATCTGTAGGCGAATATATGGCTGATAAACTAAGTCCTTGGATACTTCAACAACAAGGTGGTTGGCGGAATTTCTATGCTTTGACTGCAAACAAAGAAATTGATTAAAAACAGGCTTAAATCTCAGTATTTCGTTATTCTTGTGAGTGTGAGAGCTCTTGATTGTGGATATATAATACCTATAGTAAACCCCTTTGGGTAAATTGTGAGAGGGAGTCGACACGTTGTAATGGCAAGTGGTAAAATTGTGAGAGTCAGTGGGGAATTTGTGAGGTTAATTGGTCAATTTGATAAGTTGTGAAAGCAAATGGGGTAGTTGGTAGGGCAATTCGACAAGTTGTGAAAGCAAATTTCTTAGTTTGCTATAATTTTTTCTCCTTTTGGTTAATATTTCTTCATTTGGCTAGCGTATTTATTACTTTGGCCAACTTTTTTCTTACTTTACCAAACATATTTCTTAGTTTGGTTGGTATTTTTCTCCCTTTGATTAGTATCTTTTCCAGTTTTGGTAATATATTTTCTTACTTGGTCGACAAATGTTCCTATTTTTTGTAAATTTGGATGACATATTTATAAGTTTGGTTGAAATATGTGTTTACTTGGCCAATATTTTTCCCATTTGGCTAACAAATTTTCCTATTTAGGTCGATATTTTTTCTATCTTTGGTTAATAATTTTCTTCGTGTGGGTTAACAAAGTTTCCTACTTTTCATAAGTTTGGTCGATATTTTTTCACATTTAGTTAACAAAATGTCATATTTTGCATAAATTTACCGGCGATTTGTAAAAGTTTGGTCGACATATTTCTATATTTACCCAATATTTTTATTACTTTGGTCAGTTTGGATTATATATTTATAAGTTTGGTCAGCCTTTTAGTTGATTTGGCTAATATTGTTTTCCTACTTTTTATAAGTTTGGATGAGCCATTTATAAGTTTGGCCGATCTTTTTCACATTTGGGTAAGAAATTTTCCTACCTTTTATGGGGTTGGACGAGCAATTTATTTACTTGGTCAATAGTTTTTACCTTTGGCTAATAAAGTTTCCTATATTTTGTCAATTTGGATGCGCTATTTCTTTACATGGCCAATATTTTTTTCTCATTTGGTTAACAAATTTTCCTACTTTTCATAAGTTTGGTGGAGATATTTCTGTATTTGGCCGATATTATCCCCTTTTGGTTAACAAATTTTCCTACATTTCATAAGTTTGGCGGAGATTTTTATCAGTTTGGTCGACATCTTTCTGTGTTTACCCAACGTTTTTATACATTGAAGCACGTATTTTCCTACTTTGGTCGACATGTTTCTTAATTTGAGCAATATTTTCACCCTTCGGCTAACACATTTTCCTACTTTTTATAAGTTTGGACGCGCTATTTATAAGTTTGAGCGATATTTTTCCTATTTGGTTGATACGATTTCCTATTTGCTAAATATGTTTTACATTTGACTTACAATTTTCCTTCTTTTTATAAGTTTGGTCGAGATTTTCCTATTTTTATTACCATTTTAAATTAGTTTGGTTATCATTTTTCATACTTTTTATAAGTTTGGTTGAGATATTTATGTATTTGGCCACCCTTTTTATTAGTTTGACTAACAATTTTCCTACTTTTTATAAGTTTGATTGAGATATTTGTGTATCTGGCCAATATTTTGCCTATTTGGTTAACAAATTTTCCTAGTCTTTATAAGATTGAGTGAAATATTTATAAGTTTGTCCATCGTTCTGCCTATTGTATTACTTCGGTCAACATATTTCTTGATTTTACTATTATATTGTCTTGCTTGTTATAAGTTCGGATGAGATATTTCTGTATTTGACCACCATTTGTTATTAGTTTGACTAGCATTATTTCCTATTTTTTATAAGCTTGTTTGAACTTTTTTCTTTACTTGACCCATAGTTTTCGTCTTTGGTTAACACATTTTCCTGTTTGGTCGATATATTTATAAGTTTGGTTGAAATATTTCTTGACCATCAACATGTAACACCAGCTCATCACATGACACCCATATGGACCGTCAACACTAAAAACCAACGAGGGAACGCAATTATTATACATATAACTGTTTATTTTACAGTATTTCCAGTAAATTTTACAAAAATAAAATGAAGCATAATATCAGTACACAAAATGGTTGATCAACAGGTGGTGTTATACCTAATATGATCATATACACACCATGCACAACGGTGTCGAACCTTGGTCATAAACGGTGGTTATTTATTAAACGAGACAGAATTCTGGGATATGATAGAGATAAAAACTTATAGCTGGAATCGTCTCTGTAGTGTATTTGGTATTTGGACGTTGTTGCCTAGCGTATGTAAGAATGCTGTGTTCGTGTACTGTTTTGATAAAATCGTCAAAGTTTTGTCTGCTTCAAATTAGTTGTGGAATTTCTAAGACAGAAGCGTTATTGAAAGATGTGTGGTAGAAGCGAAGAGCTTGTGTTTCGATGTGCCTAAGGACTACATGATAACTAAAGTTGATTTTGAATATGCTCCTTTGAGTGTTAAAGATCGTGTACAAGATATCTGTCCAGTCTTTAGGGTGCAGTGTCTGTGGACCAATAAAAAATGTATAGACAGACATATAATTGTTGATCTTGTGATGTGTTTTGATACTATTCCAGTTGTCGGTGTATACTTGTTTGACATCATCTGGTAGCATGTGTAGAGAAGCCGCTTCATCCTTGGGTTGTGTGTCGCTAACTGGATAGGTGTTTTTTATCTTGTTTAGTATTCTTCTCGCTGACTGCCACCTCGCTATTAGTAGCCGCTGGTCTCTTACGCACTGTTGGTGAAAAATGTGTTGAAGTTTCTGTTGGTATTACACTGACTGGTGATCCTGGTGTTGTGTGTTCTTTTGTAATGTGGCGTTGTAGATTGTCTTTCCTGTTAAAATTATGACCACAAGTTTGACACGAATACACTTGCTCCTTGGTACTGTGACTGGTCCGAATATGGCGACGAAGATTACTTGCATCAGTGAAACCTTTCCCACAAGTTGCACATAAGTGGTTCTTAAATGCTTGCCTAGTAGACATCTTTTTAGGTACGTTCACTAGCGAGTTGATAGTGAGATAATCAACACTCGACTTGAAACCTGTTCACACCGAGCCTCTGTATATGATGTTGAATATAATTAGTTTATAACTTGCACTAATGGTAGATAACTTGACGTTGACTAGTTTAGGATACCAAATATCCAAACAACAAGATGTAATGTTCACTAGTTTAGTATGCGGTATCAAACCCGAACAAGTTGTACCAGTCTCTGTTTCAACCGGTGATGAAATCTTTGCAGATGCCGTTGTAAACTAAGGCAGAATAATGCTGATGCTTACACTTGGGATGCGTCTGGGTAAGAAACTGGTTGAGAATTCTTACAAGTCAGTTGTGAATAGCCAAAAACTGGGAGACAGCTCCACTAAATCGGTATGTCCGTATATGGTTGATAGTCCGTAGATACTAAGACAAACAGGTGCCTGGCAAACTTTCTACGCTTGAAGGCAAATAGCAGTTGAATAACCACAAAATTGAAGACTCGGTCGTTCGTCGTTCTTGTGTAAATCGCAAGGTGAGTGAGAGCTGGTGAGTTGATTATATATTACATAAAGTAAGCCCCGCCCACAGTATAGTTGCCAGCCAATCAGTGATTGTCTAACATAAAATGTGGATCAATTCTAAGACCAACACCCTGATTGGTTGTAAGCCACACATCAGTTTGTTTGCTTCACAAGTCAAGCTGCCGCCGGAAGCCTCAATCAGACTCATCTCAAAGGATGGAGGTCTGCACATAGTTTTGTCGCATTATAGAACAGCTAGCAGTCATGTTGTTTAATTGTTATGGCCTTACGCCACCATCAGGTTCGATCTGCTTCAAGTCCGACACCCACAACGACATGGAGGGTCCTCTTTACTTTTTTATTTTATTGTTTTTTTTTTCTTCAAGGATTTCCTTTAACGATCTGAAAGTGTATGATGAAAGTGGCTCGGAAGCTTTTATCTACCCACGCCGCCACTCACCCACCCCTTAACAACGAATATCACTAAGCCATACCTAACACTATTAGTACTAGCCGCCATCTTGACTTTTTAAAGTTTTTCTTTATACTGTGTGACGATAGTGCATAAACCACTACAGGTTTCTACAGCTCACTAATAACCGCAATAGGAAAACTAAAGCTATTGGCATTACAGAGTAAATTGCGAGGCAGGCAATCTCTCCCGCTTTGGTCGACACACGATTCACCTGAGTTCTCCTTTGTTAACATATAATGGTGATATAATTAATAGTACCAACTGTCGCCAGCACACCTAATTCCCAATACACATTATTTATTTTACTATACACATGCGGATAATACTGACTTTTTGGTCACATATGTTGTAAACCAACCTTTAACAAAGATACGAAACACGTGACACCAATGTTACTTTAACAGATTCCCCACATAGCGGGATTCACTTCTCTGGCGCCTATGTTGGGTATAGTTAGCGACCAGGAGCATGATTTGAACCGCCAATTATACCACCTAGCTGCGTTACATACTCGCCCACTGCCACACTACCCCACCACACAGCAGGTTTCGAACCTGACAAGCGCTATGGCAGCAACTAGACACCGTTGTTATACATTTGCGGCTTAGAATACACTTAAAAAGAGCCGCCTATGGTGGACACCCTCAACAACCAGGAGCGTGTTTCGACTCTCAAACGATGCCTACAACACCACCTATCCCCGTTAACCCTTCACTACTACTACTACACTACTCCACCACACAGTAGGACTCGAACCTATCAAGCGCATTAACAACAACTAGACACCCCTGTTACACACTGGTGATATCCCACCACATCCCCTATGTCCCTCTACGCACCCCATACACTTACCAACGATAAAGAATCGAGCTTCGAACTTATCACCTCCATATGAGGGGGCCTATGGTACCAACTAGCTTGTGTACGTCTATACAAACGGGAAGATAATTATTTTTTTTTTCTTCTTTACCATGGCTGACAGCTTTATCACGCGCATCTCCAATGCGACAGTGTTACCATACAAATGTGAAGACAAGGAAGGGTTATACAGCTGGTCACAGCTTGTGAAACAATTAGGAACGATGCCGCCGCCGTTATCGAACTCATCTTTACTGAGCCTACCCACCTAGTTCAATTGATCTTTTCCTTTGTTACACATACTCCGATTAATATCACCAACTACCTTGCATAATTTACCGGCCATTTAAATTCTTTTTTAACCCACAGATAATCAAAATAAAATATCGATCTAGGAAAAACACGAAGCGTGGAAGAACCCAGATCACAACCCAACACGAGGGAGGCATAGACCCCACCACGAGCCATGAGGCATAGACCCCTGGCGCCACAGTTAGGATGACTGGGAGTATGAACAATACAGAGTACTGTATCAGGCGACCTGTGCTTTGTTACACATACCCCGATTAATATCAACAACTGGCATTTACATTCATTTTTAACCCACAGACAATCAAAAAATATCGATCTAGGAAAACACAAAGCTTGGAAGGACCCAGACCACAACCCAACACGAGGGCGAGGGAGGCAGCGGCATCCCTCACCATCCCTCACCATCCCTTAGTAGCCATTTAAAAAGTACCCGTCTAGGGCGGACATCGTTATCGACCAGCAGCGTGATTCGAACCACCAATGCTACCACCTAGCTCCGTTACAACTCGACCACCACCACACTACCTCAACCACACCTTGAGATTCGAACCTGTCAAGCGCAATGGCAGTAACTAGAACCCTTGTTACACATTGGTGATATCCCACTATGACCAACTACGCACACCCACCCCGTCTTTCACCACTTACCAACCCACCCTACACATCTTTCTCTGCTCTTATTATTTTATTCCGACACCGCCCGTAATTAAAAACAACAGATGGCACCAGCGACCTCCCTCGACCCCGACACTAATATACACCTGCCGGCAATATCGACTTTTTGCTCACAGATGTTCACCGATCTTACCAAAGATACAAATACATCAACCCGTATCAGCCGGCGCACACCAATCGATTATGTATAAATTATGTTCCCTCCTACCCTTCTTTGAGCTTACTAAACAATGCGGGTCCTCATAGGTCCTCATGGTCCTCCTTCTATTTTCTTTGTATATCTCATTGCTCATTGCTCAGTGGGGGTGCCTAGAGACCCTATATACTACTCCGATTTCACTACCCAGAGACCAGGGGAAATGTTATTACTAGAAGCTATATTACACAAACAAACCGAGGTAATATTTATTACATAGAAATATCAATTGGTGAACACTTTGTAGCCACTAAGATAGTTAATAAATAAACACACATGTATTTTTTGGCAGAAAAAGAGTGTTGAAGTGCTACATAGAACCTATACTTTTGTATGGATGTGAAACGTGGACAATGAGTAGACAAGCTGAAAAAATATCAAATAGCATTCGGATATGTGGTTTCTGGGGAAAATGCAAATAATACAATGAATAGACTGATAAATCAATGAGCAAATCCTACAAGAAGCAAATGAAAACAGCTAAACTGATTAGAGAAATTAGACGCAAATAGTCAAAATATTTCTGGCATGTTACGAGAACACATAAACTAGAGAACTTGGTGACAACTGGCAAGATTTAGGGGAAGAACAAGGGGAAGGCAGAGAAGTAAATACCTGGATGGCTTGACCACCTGGTAGGGCGAGACAAGAACACTGAGCTGATCCATGACTATGGTGATCGTGTAATATGGCGAAACATGACCGACCGCGCTTATCGGCATGGCACATGATAATGGTAATGATGATGATGATGTGAGGAATTTAAGGAGATGAGCACAGTTTCCATTCGTGGGGACTAAATGTTTGCTTCACAGGGGGATCTTGCTTCTCTGGGAACCTATAGATGTGTTTTTACAGGCAAAACCAGACTTCCGCCCCATGTAGTTAATGCACTCCAGCGGATATTGGAGTGTGTGAAATGCGGTAAAACTTCATGAACGACCGCAGGTAACATTTAACAGACGTTGCGGAAAATTGATGGGCCATTTTTGGTAAGTACGGGTGGCGAAGCGGGCATTTAACGGGCAGACTAATAGAAGTACAGCTGGTGAATTTAGTGCATGCAGTGATGCTCAGGTAATGGATTATCTCGTTTCCTGGTGACACGTGGTTCACACCTGATATCCTCATCATCATGTGACATGCCGTTAAGCGTTGGCGGTCATGTTTCGTCATCTCACAGAATCACCAGTCATGGATCAGCTCCGTGTTTTTGTCTCGACCATGCCATGTGGTCAAGCCATGTATATATTTAACTTCTCTGCCTTCCCCTTGTTCTGTTCCCTTTAATCTTGCCCGTTGCCATCAAGTTGTCTAATTTATTTCTTCTCATAACATATCCGAACTGTGAATTAGTCACATCACAACATATGTATACAGTTGTTTCTCCAACCAGCGGAAAGCTGCAGTCTGGATTGAATCTCGGTGCTTTAATCATATCCCCTACACAATTCACGATATCATTACGGGGATATTTGAATCGTAATCTAAAGTACTAATGTCGGAAGGGTCGACTTCATTTCATTGGGTGCTATTCCATCTGGCTCGGCCTCTCCCTGCAGAACGGTAAGCCACCTGCCCAGAGCATCGCATAATGCACGAACTCTATAGTTCCAGTGATGAGCCCCATTTTTCGCTCGCTCATTTTGATCTCAAGCGTAGTCCATACACACTATTTATAGTGATGATGGACTGAATTTTACGTGTGGATTAGCTTTCTCTATTTACAGTGTCCCTCGCCATCAAGCGAACCCACTCCGACTTCATAGGTACTTGTAATTTACGCCCCCAAATCAAGCACGTCATGTCAACATTTTAGTCCAGCTGTCCGGTGTAGGTATTGAACCGCTTACCTCGGCATCAGCACAACGGATGTTTAAGAACACGCGTTCTTACCCATTCGACCATGCTGACCTGCATGAGCCCCAGTGATCTCCAACAAAATTGCAA
This sequence comes from Cepaea hortensis, assembly GCA_963921405.1. Lineage (NCBI taxonomy): Eukaryota > Metazoa > Mollusca > Gastropoda > Stylommatophora > Helicidae > Cepaea > Cepaea hortensis. The sequence continues at coordinate 458,434,644 of OY992876.1, read as the reverse complement.
CCGTGACATGCAAGATATAGTCTGGGGAGCGAACCACACGGCCTCCACAGCGTGAGGCAGGCGACTGAACCATTTTATTTTAGCTAACTAACCTTTGCGCGCCATTCCCATTCTCCTCCGGATTTCCTGTTTTCCACTGACAGTCATTGAGTCCGTTCTACATGTGGATTTGCTGTTCAGATGTTACATTCGGGTCATTGGGTGCGTTTCTCCTGCTCTGCTTGTTTCATGTTTCGTTCATTAGTCAAGAAATTTTTATCGAAATGTTATACTTTATTTTTGTTCCCACTCGTATTTCTAATTGCTGCTGTTCGTTATCTTGCTCCTGCCTTTCTTCAGTTTATCTGCAAACCTCGTCTTTTCTTTCAGGTATAACACTGAAATATAAATTTGAGACATACATCTCAGACGTAACGTTTAGACATAGATTTGTAACATAACTTTGAGACACAACTTTAAGAGTTTGAAAAATCTTTTAGATTGCACGATTTATTGTCTGACATATTTCGCTGCATTCGTCGGGTACATATTTCAGAATTTACACAACGTAAAGTAAAATAACCAGATAAGTACTTCAAGATGACATATACGCATGTTCGCACAGTAATGCCAATTGTCTACCACGGTAATTTTAAACTGACTATCATGTCTTTCTGTTTGCACAAAACTGATCCATGTAGATTAATCATTATAGCTTCTGCAAAATTTAACAAGCGACTACTGTGTGCATTAAACAAAACACAAAACGCAGTCTCTATCAGTTACATGGTCGGTTTCCAAAACGTGCCGTGCCATCGACGACGCGGGGAGTTTATGGTTTGTCGGCCTTGCCAGCCTCCCATCGCCTGTGTGTACTACCTTGGAACGTATTTTTTAAAAAAAAACATCCAAAACTAGGTATACCAACATCTATTCTAGAGAGGCTATTATTACTATGTACCGCCAACATAAAATTCAATTTTCTGTTTAAAAATATCAAACCGCCAAATTGATGGAGTGGACATGGTGCGTCCTCTTGGTCTTATTCTATCGGACATCTTCATGGTACATTTAGAAGAAAAGAGATCCTCAGACATTAAAAACGTAGTCTTCTGTCGTCGTTATGTGGACGATATATTAGTTATCACCACAGACGAGATACCAGAAACATCGTTCCAGGTATAATAAACATGACACATAAAAACATATCTGTGGAACACGAACACAATAAAGCGTTGCAGTTCCTAGATATTCTAATGAGACGTAGCGCAGACCATCCATATATTATGTGTCATGCAGATAAGCGTGGGCGGTCATGTTTTGCCATCTCACTAGATCACCAGAGTCGTGGATCAGCTCCGTGTTTCTGTCTCGACCATGCCAGGACAGGCGGCACAAATCAAAGATCGGTGTACCGCAAAGACACATGGACTTGCCAATACTTAAATTTTCAGAGCTTTATACCTGTCAGTACAATCTGTTCCTTCAGATCGTCCTCGCTGTCATACCTGAATGGGTATTCCACATGATTTATACATCGCCACTGCCAACAGCCGAAACCAAAACTAGACCAAACTACAGTCCCTAAACTCAAGGTATTTATCCAACTAACCTTTCGAGGGGATGACGAAATGCAACGTCTACAGGACAGGCTCATTACAGCAGTCGGCCGAACATTCTGTGCTGCAACTCCAGTTATTAGTTACTGAACCACGCCTATTCCCACCACAGCAGTAAAAGAATCTGTCCTTCTGAACGACAAATTCAATTGCATTTACCAGTTCACATGCAGGTGCCAGTCCACCTACATCGGCAGAACAGAGCGGCAGTTAAACAAGGTCGTTGAACACATACCTAATTGGATTGACAAGATACTACACACAGGCTATGGGAGGCTGGCAAGGCCGACACACCACAAACTTCCTGCGTCGTCGGTTGCACGGCACGTTTTGAAAATCGGCCATGTGATTAAAGAGACAGTGCGTTTCGCGGGTTGTTTAATGCACACACTCGTCGCATGTTCACGTTTGCAGAAGCCATAATGAGTAACATACATGTGTGAATTATGAAGTATGTACCTGACGAGATGCAGCGAAATATACCAAGCAATAAATAGTGCATTCTATTGGTTGTGTCTTCGTTATTCAAATTCACTACGAGAAAACATTGTTTTGATATCTTTTAGAGATAACTTTGCTATAACTTGTAGACATAACTTTGAGATTAAAATATTAGACATAAGGTTTAGATATAACTTTGAGACGTAACCTTGAGACGTAACTTGGAGACATACATTTGAGTCAGTTTTGAGACATAAGTGTGAGATATAACTTTGAGAAGTAAATTTGAAACGTAACTTTGAAACATGTTTCTGAGACATAACTTTCAGACACTGTTTTCAGACCTACTTTCAGAGCATAACTTTCAGGCATAAATTTTAGACAAAACTTTATGACACAACCTTCAGACATACGTTGTATACTTAGTTTTCAGGCATGCCATCCTGTCCTAGGCCCATAGACTTTCTTCATGTCTGGGTCTCCCAGACACACTCATTATCTTGGGAGACATCATGCGCATTACCTTCTCTATCCAGACGTGTGTGTTTTCTGCATGACCTCATCGAACTGGGCTTTTCGTTCTGTCTGTCTGTCTGTCTGTCTGTCTGTATGTCTGTCTGTCTGTATGTATGTCTGGCCACCATCCCACCCACCTATCTATCTATCTATCTATCTATCTATCTATCTATCTATCTATCTATCTATCTATCTATCTATCTATCTTTCTATCTATCTATCTATCTATCTATCTACCTGTCTGTCTGTCTGTCTGTCTGTCTGTCTACATGTCTATCTATCTATCTATCTATCTATTTATCTATCTAATCTGTCTGTCTGCCTGTCTGTCCGTCCGTCCGTCTGTCTCTCTGACTATCTGTGTACCTACTTATCTGTCTGTCTGTCTGTCTGTCTGTCCAAAAAAATCTGTCTGTCGGTCTATCTTTCTGTCTATCTATTTGTCTGTCTCTCACTCTCCATCCCTCCCGCCCGTCCGTGAAGGGATCTTCACCCGCGATACTCGACCCTCCTACTGCGAATAGAATGTCCATGTGTGGATCTCATCCACGAGCCAGTGTTCTGTGGATGGTTAGTAAGAAGAGAAGTATTTGAGAAGATCGGGGTGACTGGAAAGTTCAACAGTAGAAGAGACAGGGAGAAAGCGAGGACAAGTGAAATTAGTGGTGAGTCAGGGCAGTCAGCGTCTGGGACAGGATGGGTGAGAGGACGAGTGTTTCAGAGAAGATGGGTAAGGGCAACAACTATATAGGACGGGGTGCGTCGTAGTAACTAGTATGTAGGACAGGGTGGGCCAGAGAAATTAGTGTCTGAAACAGGGGACAGGGGCCAGATCGACGAGTGTCTGGGTTAGTGAAATGAGTGGATTAGTTAGTGTGATGACTGGGTTGGTGTAATGAAATGGTTAGTGTAATTTTTTTTTTTTTTTTTGGTTCGCATATCCTTTACAGGACATCGCTGTCAACATCAGCATCTTTCGACTGATTGTTGATTTCTTGGCAAGATTACGCTCAGTAGATTGCCATTGCTTTCTGAGCGACCGGTTCACATGCCCCGTAAGTTACCGACGCGAGGAGAACTGCTACCGATTCTCGCGCACGTCACGTTACTCACGAGAGTATACGGTATTACGGAGAAAGTCGTGTAACGCCTAGACTAGGGAGTCCGGCGGTTAGTGTAATGGGTGGGTTAATATAATGAGTGGGTTAGTGTAATATGTGTTCCAGTTTAAGTAGTGGGTTAGTGTAATGAGTGCTTTAGTGCAATGAATGGGTTAGTGATAAGAGTGGGTTGTTGCAAAGAATGGGTTGTTGCAAATAATGGGTTACTGTAGTGACTTATTAGTTAAATATACGGGTTAATTAAAGAGGATCCGGTCCCTGTGTCCATCTCTCCCGCTATGATTGAATGCCTCTAAGATGTAGCGAGGAGTCTGTCCGTGTGTGTGACATGATGGAGTCTGTCCGTGTGTGTGACATGATGGAGTCTGTCCGTGTGTGTGACATGATGGAGTCTGTCCGAGTGTGTGACATGATGGAGTCTGTCCATGAGTGTGGCATGGTGGAGTCTGTCCGTGAGTGTGACATTGTGGAGTCTGTCCGTGAGTGTGACATGGAGGAGTCTGTCCGTGAGTGTGACATGATGGAGTCTGTCCATGAGTGTGACATGGTGGAGTCTGTCCATGAGTGTGACATTGTGGAGTCTGTCCGTGAGTGTGACATGGTGGAGTCTGTCCGTGAGTGTGACATGGTGGAGTCTGTCCGTGTGACACGCCGGTTGTGGCAAATATAAAAGTATTAAATAGGTAAAGAAGCTATGACTGGTCTAGCAAACCGGTAGAGAAATTATTTGACTCTATAAAAATACTGCTCATGAGTCATGGATAAAATTGGAGGAAAGGGGCTAGACACAGGCGCTGGGACTTAAATTACCACTCCCCACGACGCCTAACGGCATAAGTGGAAGACAAAAGAAGAGAAATATAATAGATGGGTAAGTGTAATGAGTAAACTAGCACTAATGTCAAGTTGAACATGAATGTGTAGGTCGGGGATAAGTTAAGTAGGCTGGATAGTTGTACAACGTACACAGGAATCCGACATTGTTTACGTAGATTGACTGCTGCAAGGTAAAGCTTCGTAATCCTTCTAGCCAACATTCTTCCCTGCCTGTATGGAACCAGATCAGTCTGAGATCAGGGAGGGCATCAAGTACGGCTGCCAGTGACGGTTCTCGGGGTACTGCTCACGAAGAAACACAGTAGCGGCCTGGCAAATGTAAGATGGAGTTTTCATGATAGAGGATTAACCTTTTGACTTGGATGTCCGAGTTTTTCCGCTTCCAGAGAGATCTTGCCCAACTTCCCTGCGCCCACCCTCTTGCCATACCCAACTTCCGCCTGCCCTGTACCGCCCACCTTCCCTGTACCTCCAACCTGCCCTGCTCCCCGCGTACCGACTTGATATAATGTTTCTCTTTATTTGTCTCCCCAACTCTTCTGTCCATTGTGGAATCGTTCCACGCAGACATGAAGGGTATAATCAAGCTTGATGGTGCAACTTCAAAAGAGTTTGAAATCAAGAGTGGAGCTTAGCAAGTTTGTGTACTAGCTCCCAGCCTCTTTGTAATATACTTGTCACTGCTACTGAAATATGCCTTTCGTGATCAGGATGGTGGTATATACATTCACTCACGCTCAGATGGTGGCATCTACAATGCTCAGAGATTGAAGGCCTAGACCAAAATTAGGAGGGTACTAATCAGAGAGTTGCTTTTTGCAGATGATGCTGCAATTACGACCCACTCTGAGGAAGAATTATAACGTCTACTATCTGCATTCTCCAATGCTTGTTCTGAATTTGGTTTAACAATTAACAAAAAGAAGACACAGATTATGTCACAATGTGCACATGGGGTACCATCAATCTTTATTGACGATGCCGAATCGGAGAAGTAGACCATTTTACATATCTAGGATCAGAGGTAAATAGCAAATTATCCCTGGATCAGGAAATCAACATCAGGATTGGTAAGGCAGCAACAACAATGAACATGTTAGCAAAGAGAGTCTGGGAGAGCAGGAAGCTTACTGCCAAAACAAAAGTCCTTATCTACCAATCCTGTGTCCTTAGTACTCTTCTTTATGGCTGTGAAGCCTGGTCAATTTATTCACACCAAGAGAAACGTTTAAACAGCTTTCATATGCGGTGTCTGCGAAGAATACTTGGTATTAAGTGGCAAGACAAAATCACAAATACTGAAGTATTGGAAAGATCAGGTTGCGTGACGATGTGTTCCATGCTCAGTCTTTGTACTTAGATGGATAGGCCATGTTAGGAGGATGCATGATGGTAGAATACCAAAGAACATCTTTTTTTTTGGTGAATTACAGATGGGTAAGAGATCTCAGGGTCGGTCTTTACTACGATGCAAAGATGTGTGTAAGCGGAACATGGCCTTGATAATGCACATTGGGAGCAAGTCGCCGCTGAACGTGTTGCATGGAGGGCAACTATCAGAAATGGAATAAAGACAAAGGAGAAAATTATTGCAGATAAAGCACACACATAACGCGGGAGACGTAAGATGGTCACAATGGTGGAAATTACTATGTTTTCACATGCATCCACTGTGGGCGAACATTTACACCGTGAATTGGCCTCACCAGCCACATTCGCCACCGCCATGGGTTGTAGTTATTATGCCTTTATGAAGTACATTGTACCAAACTATCGTCTGTCGAGACGGAAAGGTGCCAATGATATTTTGTCTCCGCCAACATTTCTGCTGCAGTGTTTTAAGGCCTCTCTCTGTGCTCTGAAGTTACGTGACAACTTTCCAGTTACCACAGGCTGTCTTCTTTGCTCCATTGTTTAGATCCATCCACATTGATTTTGTGTTAAGTTTTTTGCTGATCCTGGAATGTCATGAGTGCAGTGATGTCGGTTCTTAGCTCAAGTCAACATAGCGTACTGATTCTTCTGTTTGTGGCTGGGTTCAGGTTCGTCTTGGGTAATATTTGTCCGTGTAGTTCAAGATTGTTTTCTTTTTTGTTTACTCTAGTTCATTCTGAGCGTTCTTTTTCTCAATACCAGGAATATGTTCTGTCATCTCGGATAGGCGATGTTGTCTCCAGGCTGGGGAAATGATACTATTGTTAATGGGTGTGACTTTTGATATCGAACGAACGAACGAACATCTTTATTTTCAAAGTGTTAAGAATTGGGCACGCAGGCCCGTCTGACATTCTGCCCTTATTCTCTATTTCCTCTCATACATTCTGCCATTCAATATCTCTTATGAAACAATTCTTTGACAACAAAAGAATAATAAGCATTAAAACGCATGAAAAATAATCAATAGTACATGACTCGTTGAGGCAATGTTTAACATGGGCATCATAAATACCCAAGGTGGGTGTAACGTACCACACATATGGGAATGTTTTTTTTTCTTTCTGGCTAGTTGTCGTTCGAGATAATTTACCATTATTATTGTCTTTGTTGCTGTTTCTTTTTAAGGGGATATCTCAAGTGTGAGGTATGTCCTGATCTTTGTTTTTGCAGATATCGCAAAGTTGTTTCGCTCTAGGCTGTCCCTAGCAATACCATGCACCCGCTGATACATGGGGTGATCTGTCAGTCTTTTGAATGTTTCAGCTCATTGCTAGGCTCTGCCATCTTTTCTGTCTTGCATGGATTGTAGGCAAGTGATCTTTTCCAGTTTGTTAATAGGCGTTGTTTTCATGCTTCAAATTATGATCCGCATTCCTTGATTCTGGACTTTGTTTTATTCATGTGGGATTTAGCTGCCGTTGTCCAAACTACAATACCGTATTCCTGAACTGACCTCATTCCTCTAATGTATAGTTTCTTGAGAACTTTCTCATCTGCTCCCCGTGTTGTACCTGCAAGACTTTTCATGATCGCCATTCGTGGCGTGGCTCTTGTTAGATTTGTCTCAACTTGTGTCTTCCAAGGTAGGAGACGATCAAAGGTGACATCTCGATATTTTGGGTTTCCTTGTCCATGATTCGCAGGCATATGGTTGTAGGGGCAGTATGTAGACTCCAACAGCTTTTTGTGTGACTGTAGCAAACAGGGACGCTTCACGCGTATTCATCTGCTTCTTGTCACATACATATACACTTAAGTTCAACTACGCCAGCTGCCCCAAAGATCCACAGTGTGAGAACCACTGTAAGGAAGTTATTACTTCAATTATAGCTTTATCCACAAACATATTTTTCCCTTGAGATCTTACTTTCTGACGTCGCCCCTATCCCAGTTGTCATCTGCCCGCCTGTCGGTCTCACTTTTCCATACTTGCACCAAGTTTGAAGTAAATATTTATTGACATAAACGGAAACGTCGGGGCCCTGTACACAAACCTGCCTTATCGATGCCCGTGTAAATAGTTGCCCAGTCTGTCGGCTCCACAATCTCTCTGTGTGTCCATCTTATTTTGTTTAGTTTACCCCGATGTTCAGTTCTGTCTCTGAAATTGTCTGTTTACATGTTCTGTCTAGTCTGTGTACTCGATCTGTCTAGTCTGTTTAATGGATCTGTGTATTTTGTTTATTGGTGCAAATGAATGTATTTCGTCCTGTATGATCGGTTTAATGTTATTTTTCTGATTGGCAGGGAGTCCTTCTGAAGGACTGCTCTGTTGATTTGTTATTTGTATATGGCCTGGAAGTATCTGTTCTCGCCGTTCAGTGTAATTGTGTTTATCATGAAACGGCGTACCATGGGAATGATTAATTACATAGTTAAGAAGGAAGAAGATTGGTAGGGATGAGAAGTAAATTAGACGGGCTTGTGTGTTCAATTCTTCCATATATTTATTATCTGTCGACATCAGGACGATGATAATGTTTGCTTTACATTTGTCGTTAAGAGTAAAGTGGAGGTGGGCGTACGATGTTGAGCCGCGTTTAGACCGTGTTGAGTTTTATTTGCGTAAAGGACTGTTGAACGCCCCATGCTGAATCACATGTTGACAGTGTTGAGCTTTACTTGTGTAAAGGAAAGTTGAACGTACTATGTTGAGCAACATTTGGGCAGCGTTGGGATTGTGTAAAGTTAAACGTACGATGATGAGCCAACACGTGGACTGTGTTGTGTTTGTGAAAAGAAATGTTGAACGTCTGATAGTGAGACACGTTTGGACACTGCTGTGTTTGTTTGTGTACTGGAAAGTTTAAAGTGCGATGGTGAACCATGTGTGGTCAAAGTTATGAATTTGTGTATAGGGTGTTCAGCGTTCCAATTTGAGCTACACGTGGACAATGTTGTGTTTGTGTAAAGCTGATATGAACGTAAGATGGTGGGCCACCGTGGATTAACAGCCAAACATCTCAAAAGAGACTGCAAGATAATTTATTAAAAGCATTTTCGGTACTTCAATTTTAATTCACCGCAACAGACGTCACGGGGCTATATTTAGCTTTAGCAGCTATATATAGCGTAGTTAACAGCTATATATAGCACTGGCGGGGGATCTCCGTTCAGTGCGTGTCATGGCGCGAAAAAGGAGCGACGAACGGTAACACAGTGTGTGTAGTACATTTTTACGTTGGCTTTCTGCAGTCATGAATTTTATTGAACTGACAGCAGCTGTCCACGACAAGCAGAGTAGTGTTGCGTTTCTGCAGCAACATGGCATATTACATTCTGAAAGACGTTGTTCTGGTCATCATTCCAGACAGAACAGCAGCAACGCTCTTGCCACTTATCAGCACACACATTCGGCCTGGCACAACAGTAGTCTCCGACCTCTGGCGTGCATACGGGGAAATTAGAAATATTCCCGGTTTGACGTATCTCACCATCAACCACTGTCACAATACTAGAGGTCAACGATCCAAACTGTTGCTAGAACCACGAACGGCGTCCTCAGCCGCAGAATTTTGTTTGTTGAGAGAGCCTTGATTGAACGATCGGAATGGTTGAAGACGGGAGCGAAGTCTACGGGAACTAACGGACAACGGAATACGACGAGGTCCAACACTTTGAACACCGATGTATCGCGATAAAGCAATTGCAAGAAACCTTTGAAGTGAGAAACGGAGATTCACGATCACGGCGTATCACGGTCTTTTGTGATAACGGAGAAGAATATCTGTGGTCGGAGGAAACGAGTAGATAATCATTGATGTCCCGAAATGACCGGGCATAAAAAGAACAATTCGGTTGTTATTGAGAAACAGATGAAGAGGACAGGGGGAAATTGGTGGAATAAGCCCATATATTAGTACAGAGCCAGAGTATTAATAGGCTGGATATTCTAGTGGAATTTAGTGTGCTGTTTGGCTTCCACGAGAAGTGGTGGTTTATTCTTGAGTGATTATGAAAAGGGGGTTACAATGTTTCAAGTCGGATAATACTGACGAGCATTTTGTATTTATTGTGCAATTAGTATTCCCGATTCAGCCGAGGATAATTATAAGGTTCCCATGAACAAAGCAGTTGCAACACTCCTGAAAAGAAAGAATGGACTCTAATCTGGTAAAGTAATAAATATCGGCCAGATTGAAGTCGGATGTCAGACATACAGGTCAGTCAGTTCTAGCATTAACGGATACCTATAAGGCATTCTGGCTAAGAGACTTACAGCAGAATAAAGTGCAACTAAACATAGATCATCATCATCATCATCATCATCAAGTGCCCTGCCAGCTGGCGTAGGCATTCATGGCTCTCCACAGATCTCGGTCTTTGGTTTTCTGGATCAACTCTGCTGCTGATATTCCTCCGTGCCACCGTCTCAATCCGCCCAGCATCATTTCTCTTGGTCTGCCTCTGCCTCTCTTCCCCTCGATCTTTCCAGTTGTCACGATGTTCTCCAATGCCTCTCTTCTCATTACATGACCAAAGAAAGCTGTTTGTCTCTTTCTTACTGTTGTATACAGTGTTCTAGTTTCATTAGCCTGTTTCAGGCAGTCATCGTTAGTTACTCTAGCAGTCCAAGGAATTCTCAACATTCGTCTCAGGAACCACATCTCTGTTGCTTCTAATTTCTTCTTAATTTGTTCATTTATATTCCAAGATTCACTGCCATACAGCAAAACTGGTTCTACATAGCATTTCAGTACTCTCTTTCTTACACTCAGTGATAGTGACCTATTGCACAAGATACTCTTCATTTTCTGAAATGCGGCCTTTGCCTGCCCTATTCTGCTCTTAATCTCTGTTGTACATCTTCCATCTGATGTTATAAATGTCCCTAGGTATCTAAAATTATCCACTTGGTTAAGAATTTTTCCTTCTATTTCTATGTCACATTTTTGTGTCACCATTTTCTTTTATATCACCATTGTTACTGTTTTCTTGATATTCAAGGAGAGTCCTTTCCTTTCACTCTCTGTTACTACAGTGTCCAACAATTGTTGTAGGTCTGTTGCGTTATCTGCCACCAATACTGTGTCATCTGCATAGCGTATATTATTTATATCATAACCCCCAACTAGTATTCCTGACATCTCTTTGATCTCTCTCATTATTACTTCGCTATATAGGGAGAAGAGATCTGGTGACAAGACACATCCCTGTCGAGCTCCTAGCTTTATGTGTTCGTAACTACCCTCTTTATTTCCTATTTTAATTGCTGCTACTTGGTTCCAGTAAATATTCTTTATTATTCTTAAATCTGTCCCATCAATTTTGATATCTTCCAACATTTTAATCAGCTCATCATGGTTTACTTTATCAAATGCCTTAGTATAATCTATGAAGCATACATATATGTCTTTCTGTTTCTCTATTGACCTTTCTATTAGTGTCCGTAATGTATATATTGCATTGTTTGTGCCCTTTCCCTCCACAAATCCATACTGTTCTTCACTAATTTCCATTTTTATTTTCTTTCTGGTTCTTCTCATTATGATTCTGAGCAGATCGGAAGCTCAAAATTGTGCACCTGAACTATCTTTAAATGAAGAGGCTATAAGGCCAGAATTTATTATTGGATAAACAGAACAGTAACGAATAAGACGAACACCGTGAATCAGTGATATTCTATAGACAGTGTTTGTTGGAATTATGTATCCATATAGAGACGATAAGTCATTCGATGATATCGGAGGTATAAACATTACCTGGAATATCATGTGGTTCATGTGATTGGATAGTTCACAGGGAAAGACATTATCTACTAAAACACGCAGTGGTGAACTAACTGTTTAATTCTAACGTTGTCAAGGATATTGTGAAGACATCATCATCATCAGTCTGAGAGACACTATACTGGGTGAGAGTAAACAAGTTCTGTGCTGTGGTGACAATATATGCCGTTATGTGATGAGCACTGTGAGATGAATCTTGGACTGTCAATCTTATCTCACCTACACAATAGACTACACCACAAATTACATATACACATTCAATACCTACACCTGACATAGTTTTCAGCATTAAATATGCTATTAATTGTTTGAGGAAACTGTTGTCGGGGTATGTTATGAAGGAATAAAAGAGAGAGAGATAGAGAGAGATAGAGAGAGATAGTGAGCAGAAGACATAACGGGGGAATGTAGACAAAGGTCTGACAATAGTTCCAAAGTATAAGAAGGATTTTAAAAGTGTGCTTGTTGACTCCACTTTCCCCCAGGGACGACAAGCTACAACCACTCTGAAAACTTTGTGGACCCCACCACCGGTGCACATACTCAATGCATCGAGCGCATGTGGAGAACGGCCAAGGAGAGAAACAAGAGGCAGAATGGAACACACAGGCATCTACTCGATTCCTACATGTGCGAATTCATGTGGCGTCGTCGCACTAATGTGCTGGCCTAGATGTGTTCAACACCATTCTGGCTGACATTGTTCGATTCTGGCCACCCCAACAATAGTCTGCAGTCTGGCCACCGCCGCAACACTAGTCTGCAGAATATGATTGTCAACTCATGCATACAGCAGTATCGTCCAGCATTGGGCCATTTTCAGGGCCACTAGAAGAATGCCATAACGGAACGGGCCCTTTTCAGGGTCACAAATTAGCACACAATAACAGCCCCTAAGTGTGCCCAAGAGTATACAACCACTGAAATATTCAGGTCAACTCACACAAATAACTAAACCGTTTGCTGCACACCGACAACGTTATTCCGGTCAAGGTCATGCACACCGAGATACAGCGCGAATAAGGGGACTCCAGGATATGACGTGTGCCCTGGAATTCCCTTTGTTTGCGGTGAATTAAAATTGAAGTACCGCATATTCATGTCTACCAGTACCAAATATGGACATTGACTAAGGCTCGTCTTTCTTTCTTTCTTTCTTCTTTTGCCCTTCACTGCTCATGCCGTTAGCCCTCACAGGCTTGTTTGATGATTGGTTTGCGAACTAGGGAGGCCCGGTCGCTTGGTGATAATGTTCTTATATAATATAAGCAGCCCTATGTGTGCACTTAATCCTCCACCGGTTTTACTGGTCCTGTCGTAGATTCCTCCTTGAATAAACATAATAAATGCACTAATTTACATTATAGATTGTGGATTTGTGTATAAGGTGTTAAACTTACTAATTTGAGCCATTCGTGGACTTTGTTGTGTTTGTGAAAAGCAGAGATGAACGTAAGATGGTGGATCAATGATCAATAACCAGTAATAACACTATGCGAAATGTGGTGCTTAAGGATGATAAATTAGATCCCAGGAAGAGGTGGATGTTAAAATGATGATATCCGAGAGAGAGAGAGAGAGAGAGAGAGAGAGAGAGAGAGAGAGAGAGAGAGAGAGAGAGAGAGAGAGAGAGAGAGAGAGAGAGAGAGAGAATCAGACACAACTCTTACTTCATCTAATCATATTTGTTATGTAGGGGATTCAACAAATAGAAATTGCTGTTACGAAATGCATCAGTCAGTGCAGAAAAATACTAGGTGATCTAGTCTGCAGAACCATTTGTAGCCGTTTTGTTTTGTTTACTCACACTTGTTCCTTGACTTCAACAAGTACAGGTGTTAGCATTAGGTTTGCCGAATTACGAGAAAATTAACTTTTTTAATTGCTGGTGTATTTCTAGAGCACCATGTGTTTGTTTCGTTTGTTCCCGTGTGGGGATAATCGAACTGCGTTGTAGGCCATTATAAGCGTGATCTATAGCGGAGGCGGGTCTTTGTGGAAAAGTGATCAACCCGCTTGGCTCACGAGCTGAAGGTCGAGTGCTCTTTTCCGGGCTGTCTTCCGTGTCACGAATACCGTTGTTCAGGGTTTTTGTTTGAGCTACTAATTTCCCGGTTTATGCGACACTTTCTGCAGGCGCTGTGCTAAAAGAGGCTGATATTTACTAGACACAGCATTACCACCGTGCGATGTGTTTTGTATGTTTGTTGTTTGACTTATGCTGGGTTAATATAACTTCTGAGCCTATGTTGTATTTCAATGGTTAGATACGAATTTTGTCCATGTTGCATAGTTTTAGGCTCAGATGGATGATATATCTGGTTAATGAAGTTAATGATGGTATCACTTTTCATTTCATTTGAATTTCAATATAATTTTACAAATATGAGGATATCTCCTAAACTGAGTACGATTCCGGAGTGTAACAGGGTTCTTTAAATGTTACTTTATGCGCGAGTAAAGGCTCATTATTTCCATATTAACCCAAATAATTGTAGCATTATTTTTGGTGACAACCTGAAATACGGCGGTCATATTAACGTCACAAACGTTTAAAACGATCAGTCGCGGAAGGGGCCGACAGATGCAACAGTGGACTCGTTACATTAACGGCATCCTAGGCATCGATATACACGAGATTGGGGAACTGGCGAACGATCAGGAGTCTTTCCGGTAAGTAATGGGGAGAGCGACATTCTGCAGAGTAAAGGCTACATCATGATGGCAATAATGCTGATGTTGATGAGGAGGAGGATGTGGTTTAAACTGTACATGTAAACTGTATAACTAGAGTCAAATGACAGAAGTTATCCCTCCATGAACGCTTGGGTATAGAGGCTCAAATTGTTTGCCTTATTAAAGCCATATGGGAAACACCCGGTGCATATGCTTTCTAGAACATTTCGCGGTACCCATTTTTGGCATGGAGGTCACAACTAAGCTTTACTAAACATAAGGGAACGAACTAACAAACTTAATTTTAAATGGTTAAGAATTGGGCATGCAGGACCGTCTAACATGCTGCCCTTCTATCACTCTCTTTCATACATTATGTCATCTACACATCATTCGAAGCTCACTGAGAGCTACAACAATATAAAAGATGTATATTAGGGAAAGACCATGAGCATGAGAATAAATCAGTCACGTGATAACTGGATTTTCCTTGGTGAAATGTCACTTCAGGAGAAGGAAGCGTACACATGTTTAGATAGCAATGTAGGCACATATGGCAAGGGTTGGAAAGGGGGGGGGGGGGCGGACAGATCAAGATATAACAATAAGAATACCCATGACAAGAGGGGCTTTTACACAGTACATGGCTATTTGTGAACATCAAAGGAGACAAGGGAGAGCAAGAAGAAGATACAGAAGAATTGGAGGAGGGGGAAGAGGAGGAGGATGAAGAGAAGAAGAAGAAGACCACGATGAAGAA
Organism: Cepaea hortensis; assembly: GCA_963921405.1. Lineage (NCBI taxonomy): Eukaryota > Metazoa > Mollusca > Gastropoda > Stylommatophora > Helicidae > Cepaea > Cepaea hortensis. The sequence goes on along the minus strand of OY992876.1, from coordinate 458,419,529 downwards.
GAAGAGAAAAAGAAGTAGACAGCAAGCTTGACAATAAGGAAATAGAGGAACAAACAGAAGTACAGTCAAACCTCGGTTTTCGTCGATAATCCGTCCGAAAACAATCGGTTACGCACGAAACCAACGAAAACCGAAGCAATTGTTTCCATATGAATCAGTGTAAATCCAATTAATTTGTTCTTATCCCTCCAAAATACATACCAAAAAACACAGTTTATAGAGAATAAATATAGGGTGTAATACAATTTTTCGGCCCCAGACGTGTCCAAACTCGCACCTTTGCCGTGCCTAGTAACACTGTATGTCAGTGCCGATCTTGACTTTTTCAAACCATAATCTGCTGGCCTTTGAATCCCAAAGTGCACTAGCATTCGTCCCAATCATTTTCTTAATGAGATCGGCATACAACAGACTGGCCTTTTCAAATTTGATTGCCTCCGAAACAGAAACGGAAATCTAACTGTTTTTGATTTATCAAACTTAATAATAACTGTTCGACATCTTTAATTGTTTGGGATCTCTGTTTCGTTAGCATATTCATGTCTTTCGCTACATTAGCCTCTTTTATTGATTCCGTTTTCGCCACAATGAAACTTATCGTGGATGGTGACTTCCCGTACATGCGGCTGATTTCAGGAATCTTAATGCCGCTCTCGAATTTTATTATTAGCAAGTGATGCTCACACAGGGGGATAAAAACGCCAAACTGAGCAGAAGAACGCGTGGGTTCCTTTGTTTTTGCAAAGTTAGTAGCGAGGTCATTTGGGCACGTCTATGAAATCCGAGGCAATCAACGAAAACCAAGACACAATTTCGCGGGTGGGAAAATCGACGATAACCGAAACCGACGAAAACTGAAGGCAACTAAAACTGAGGTTTGACTGTACGTGATTGGAATCTCTGAGATAGATCACTGGCACGTGTGACTAATGTGATATGCAAGTCGGAGAAACGCCTGTCATTGACCCGGATGTAGACACTGAAGGCTGTGTAGGCCTACACGTGTGAGTGTCTGTGGAAGTGTGAGGTTGTGTGTGAGTTGAGTTGAGTTGAGTTAAGATCCTACATCATTGCACTCGCGGTATTCCCATAAGCGCCCAGTCCTCATCTTCAACAGCCAACGGAGAGTTCTAATGATGCCCGTTGCAATCTTATTATATGTCCGTTTTGCTTTACCTCTGAGTGACGACCAGATCCTCTGACCATTCCCTGTTTCTGCGTAATATCTAGACCATGATAGTCCATCTGTTCTTCTGCATTATTCACGCGCTCCCAGAGGACATTCACTACATGCACTAAAAGCCTTATCATGCTTCAAATTACCATTCAATGATGCAGCACAAACCAATCTTTCTGCTTGTTCATTTCCAACTGCATCAGAGTGTCTTGGAGAAAGGATACAGCGAATGCTCACAACCCGCGACCTCTGAATTGATACAAACCATTCAGCACATGGCATGCAAGTCTTCACCCTTGCCAGCAGTCAGTCACAATCACAACATGCGCATACTGTTTGTTCTCCAACCAGTGGAAAGCTGCAGTAACCGCCTCCACCTCCATTCTCAGATTTGAGGTTGTGGTGTCATGAACCAAGCTCTTCTTTACTAAACATTGGCCATTGGCTTTTGCTATGAATCCCAAGGCATTTTTTGGGGGTCTCTTAACACAGCGCATAGTTTGTGTGTGAGAGTGTATCTATGTATGTGAGTGTGTGTGTGCGCGCGCGCAACCCTCATATTGTAAAGTCTGTTCTGCGTCAGATTTACAGTGGGCATAACAGATTCACGGTGAGAATAACACAGATTCACAGTGGGTACAACACAGATTAAGAATCATTTCTATAAACAGATCTGGCTAAGGTACAGTCGGCATGGCCTCAAGTTAACCTACCTGTTCAGTCATGTTTCGGGACTTGGGGATCATTTCTTCTCTCAATCGACAGCGTGTAGCAGTGATTTGTGTATATTGTAGATTGTTTCGCTTGAACAACCATTTGTGAGGGACAGGTATTATGTGTTTGGTTTGGTTTCCCGCGGTCATATTGCACTTGTTAGATAAATTAAGGCTTTCATGATCATATCAACTAGTTTCTGTATTCGACGGTTTTCTGATTTTACAACTGTCGAATAAGTGAGGTATGTGCATGGTTATGTTAATGCACATTTTCATATTCTGTCGATATTTTGATCTCTTTGTCTATTTATCTATCTGCCTGTCTATCTATCTATCTATCTATCTATCTATCTATCTATCTATCTATCTATCTATCTATTTATCTATCTATCTATCTATCTATCTATCTATCTATCTATCTATCTATCTATCTATCTGTCTGTCTGTCTGTCTGTCTGTCTGTCTGTCTGTCTGTCTGTCTGTCTGTCTGTCTGTCTGTCTGTCTGTCTGTCTGTCTGTCTGTCTGTCTGTCTGTCTGTCTGTCTGTCTGTCTGTCTGTCTGTCTGTCTGTCTGTCTGTCTGTCTGTCTGTCTGTCTGTCTGTCTGTCTGTCTAACTCTGTCTAACTCTGTCTAACTGTCTGTCTAACTGTCTGTCTAACTGTCTGTCTAACTGTCTGGTTGGCTGGCTGGCTGGCTGTGTAGGTTAGGGTGGGTGGGGATGCATGTGTGGGTGAGTGCGGGATGTGTGAGTGGGTGGAGGAGATTGTGTGGGTGGTGGAATGTGTGTAAGTGAGGATATGTGGATGGGTGCGGCCTGTGTGTGTGTGTGTGTGTGTAGGTGCGGATGTGTGGGTTGACGGGGAGGTTTGTGTGGGTGGGGGTGTGTGCTTGGCTGGGTGGTGGGGGATATCTAGGTGGGTGAGTGTGTGTGGGTATGGGATGGGTTGGGAGATGTGTGTAGGTTGGGAGATGTCTGTAGGTCGGGGAATGTGTGTGGGTGGGGGTTGGGCGGGTTTATGCATGTATGGGTGCCTTGGTTTTGTGTGTGTGTGTGGGGGTGGATGTGTGTGGGGGTGGATGGGTGGATAGGTGGGGTCATGTATGTGTGACCTGTGGGGTGTGGGTGGGTAGGGGATGTGTGTGTGTGTGTGTGGGGGGGGGGGGGATTTGTCGTGTGTGGGGGATGTGTGGATAGGTGGGGGGATGTGTGTCATAACATGGTAAAATGCATTGTTTATGTTTACAACATTCATATGACAATGTTCTTATTTAACCCTATGTGAATGTATTATGCACTCATGATGAACGAAAGGTGAGTGATTGGAAGGGCCGAATGTAACACGGGCCTGCGTGCCCAATTTGAAAATTTATTGAAAATAAAATTTAGTCTTTCGTTCGTTCTGTCTCTGTCTGTTTATCTGTCTGTCTCTCCTTCTGTCTGTCCGCCCGTCCGTCTACCTACCTACTTACCTATATGTCTGTCTGCCTGTCTGTCTCTCCATCTGTGTATTTCTAATTACCACCTCCAACAGTACGACTGCCAGTTTCCCTGTCTACCAGCCCACTGCACGCTATACCTAACTCACTCGTCTGTCTGTATCCCTTCCTGTTTATCACATTTCTGGCTACCATTAAGAATGGTAATGATTTCTTCTGTGTTTTTTTTTTCTATGCGCCTATCCCAGCATCTGTCACAAACAGGAATGTTGGCTCAAGGTCTTCGCTGGTCCCCCAGAATTTGTTCACGAAGGATCGCTCATATGGACCAGGTTTCCGCCCTGAGTTCGGCGAGATCAGGACAGTCTTCTAGAACATGCAGTGGGGTTGTTTTTTTTAGAATTGTCCACGGCTTCAAGGAGCAAGGTGACAACAACAAAAACAACAACGTAAACTGTTGAAACGTATACATCAATGTCGCACAACGGATGGTAGGCGTTCAAAACCGGCTGAGGTCGTTAAAGGTCCTCGATCCAACAGATGAAGTAAGGCACCTCATGCATCCATCGTTCAGGGATATTGCCAGTCCACCCATATTTTCCCATGACCGCAAGCCACACAAGGACTGCTGGTTGTGGGGTGGGGTGGGGGGAAGACTAAAATAGATAGTAAAGGATGAGAACAATTGACATTAGGTTCTTCCTCTTCTTTTTTTCACCCTATTTTCCCCAATGGGACACAGGACCTTAACCGACTCATTCTAAGCCGTTAGTTAGTCCGTCAGTCAGTCAGTCCGTCAGTCAGTCAGTCCGTCAGTCAGTCAGTCCTTCAGTCAGGTAGGTAGGTACGTACGTAGGTACGTAGTTTGTTAGTTAGTTAGGTAGGTATTGTGTAGGTAGGTAGGTAGGTAGGTAGGTAGTCAGTCAATCAGTCAGTCAGTCAGTCAGGTAGGTAGGTAGTAGGAAGTTAGTTAGGTAGTTACTTAGTTATTTCGTTAGTTGGTTAGTTAGTTAGTCTACAGACCATCGTCACTGCATATCGAACAATTCAGTCCGTAAGTGCTCGGATCCCCTCTTCAGTAAATCCTGCAGCGTGTAGTGGTTCACGACACCAGTTCTGTGTTGGTTTATTACTCTTCTGCATAACATATCTGTGCGGGCTGTTGGTTTGTCGAGACTCTGTCTGGTCCACTTTTCACATGTGGCAGTGAGGAGCACTATGTGTTATATTCATTGGCATAGGAACTGAGCATTATGGGGCGACCCTTTGCTGTGAAGTTGGAACCGCTACTAACTAACTGACTTAACTTATTAATCTTCTTTGGCTTCCTGCATAGGGCTCTTGTCTGGCCACACATATTTTAACTTGCAGTTCTCTAACCATGTTTCGTTTCCTTAAATACCCCATGATCATATTATTAATATCTGCCTCCTCAACTTGTCTACTCAGTACGCATGTAGGTATTCCTCTATTTCTTGTCCTCTGTGGATTCCAAAGACATTTCTAGTTATACAATCCTGGGGTTTTCTCAATCAATGTATAATCCACTTCCAGCTCTGGCGTCTTGTCTTCACCTCACTGGTATGTTTTTAGTACTCTCCGTGAGCTCCACGTCGGTGATTATATCATACCGTTCCAGTCCTTATATTTTGCCCACGCACTAGTTAGTGAATATTTGTAGTTTATTAGTAATTGTTTTAGCCCTCCACCCTTCCCCAATGTTCCTGATCCATACAGTAGTACTGATTTAAGGTTAGAACTGAATATTCTAAATTTGGAAATAAGTTTAAGTTTCTTTTGACTTACGCAAATTCCATAGTACTATGAAAGCTCCTATTCTATTTTTATATTATTATTTTGACATCATTATCTGTTTCCTCATCTTTGTATACATTGATGCCTGCATGCCTGTATTGGCATGATATTCAATCAATCAGGTGCCGTCTCCACAATGAAGGTTGGCTACAATGATCTCCGTCACTGTCTGCCTCTCTCCGTCACTGTCTGTCTCTCGCCCTGACTGTATATTCTGTCAGGCTGCTGTTCGTCCGTCTCTTGATGTTATCTTCCAACTTGTATCGTTGTCTATCTCTTGTTCCCTTGCCTTCAGTGTTACCCTCCAGAATGGTTTTTTTTTTCTTTTTTTTTTTTTTTTAATAAGCGTGTTATGCCTTTTAACGTCTCCGAAAATATTTAACTTACCTCTTTTTTCATGTCTTTCGCCAACTTTCTTGCCATTCACAGTTTTTCTAGAACCTCTGTATTTTATTGGCTTTGTTTCCATGAAATACGACATATTCTTCTGTATATCCACATCTCCAAGGCCTCTATTCGACTTTCTAATTGCTTGTTCATCGTCCAGGATATACGAATACATAACATTTCACAATTCTCATTTTTAATGCGTTGTTAATCTCTCTGGATGTTAAAACACTGATATCACGTCGTTGAACAGTTTTGACAATTCTTGTTCTCTTTTTGAATTTTTTGGTCACTTCTGCCATCATCTGTTATTACATTTCCAATATAGGAGAAACGTTTTACTTGTTCTAGTATCTCCCCTTTGAATGTGATGTTCACTGATGGCCTCTCCTTTCAGTTGCTAATTATCATAGTTTTCTTCTTTCTTTTTTTTTTCTCTTTTTTTTTTTTGGGGGGGGGGAAGATTAATATTTAAGCCGCATTCTGCACTATGCCTGTTTACTTGTTCCACTATTATGTGTAACTCTTCTTCGCTTTCTGCTAATAACACAGCATGCCTACATTGTCTATCACAGGTCAGTTAAAACACGTGAAAGTTATCACTGAAAAGTTATCACAGGTCAGTTAACACGTGAAAGTTATCACAGGAATGTTATCACAGGTCAGATAACACGTGGAAGTTATCACAGGAAAGTTATCAAAGAAAGTTATCAAGGTCAGTTAACATGTGAAAGTTATCACAGGAATGTTATCACAGGAAAGTCATCACAGGTCAGTTAACAAGTTAAAGTTATCACAGGAAAGTTATCACAGGTCAGTTAACACACGAAAGTTATCACACATCAGTTAACAAGTGAAACTTATCACAGAAAAATTATCACAGGAAAGTTATCACAAGAAAGTTATCAAAGGAAAGTTATCGCAAGAAAGTTATCACAGGTCAATTATCACAGAAAATTTATCACGGGAAAGTTATCGCATTTCAGTTATCACAGCAAAGTTATCGCAGGAAAGTTATCGCAGGTCAGTAGTCACAGGAAATTTATCACAGAAAATTATCACAGGAAAGTTACAAATCAAATAATTTACTTAAATGTGCTTGTGCTGGTGTTATGTCGTAGTTCAGTCACAGACAGGTCTGAAAGCTAACAGTGTATTGAAAGATTAAGTGTCGTTAATCGTTATAAGCGACTTCCCATATCTGGCATTTAAAAAAAAAACTGTTGCATATCCTTTACAGGACATTGTTGTCAACATCAGCATCTTTCAGCTGATTGTTGATTTCTTGGCAAGATTACGCTCAGTAGTTTGCCATTGCTTTCTGAACGGCCGGATCACATAGCCCGTAAGTTACCGACGCGATTCGAACCACTGCTGATTCTCACCGTCGTCACGTTACTTACGAGAGTATACGATCGCTAACCTCTAGGCCAGGAAGCCGGCCATATCTGGCATAGGCTGATATATTGCCGAAATGTTGTCATTGCGTTACAATACAACATGGCTGCTACCATATTAACAACTTTTAAGTCATAACTGTGACATATCCTTACTTCCCATTTTCCGTCATCCATTCTTTGTTTGGTCCAAGCCTATTTTTTGTTTGGTCGTGAATCTGTTAATTGAATCAAGTTTTATTGTGTTTGCTTTCCTACCACAAAGAGGCTAGAATGACTTGCTTGTGTCTTTTGTATCCATCGCAGATTTGTGTAGGAAGCCGTTAAACCTTTAATGAATCCGGTTTATTTAGGCAACATTGATGTTTAATTTACGAGTTCCTATTCTCCAATCCTAGCAACATGCAGCCTAAAGCAGACAGAAATGCCACTGATTCTGTTCCAGTGACGCCCAAAACATTATACAGATTGCGCCAAGCGTGGATCGCTTCTAAGTGTCAAAATAACAAGGAAACGAACATTACTCAAACTGCTAAATTGTTTCGTCAAGTGAGGTTATTCTCAGTTATATGTTTACTGTTCTTCTTGCATGACGGGACCGCACAGATTACTGCCCGTGACAAAGACAATAGTTCCTCCAGAACTGAAGTCAAAATTGGAGTCATTTTGCCGCAGATAACAGGCAAATCACATCTTCTGGATGTTATGTTTGGAATGGAGTTCACGATGCCGGCAATCAAACTTGCTGTGGAAAAGATAGAAAGTAATTATTATTCCATCTTGCCTGGGGTTCCGTTTGTTCTCAAAGAAGCTGATTCTAACTGTTCTAATTTCGAGGGACCTTTAGCGGCGATTGACATGTACTGGGAAAAAGAGGCGAACGTTTATCTGGGCCCGGCGTGCGGCTTCGCCATCGCCCCAGCGGCACGATATAGCGGCCAGTGGGGCATCCCGGTGATTACAGCTGGCGCGATTTATGATTCCTTTAATGACAAAACTACATATAAATCCTTAACGCGTGTGCATGGTAGGTTAGATAGTGTCGTGGACGTCCTACTGGATGCACTAGGCCACTTCAACTGGACGAAGATTGGTATCATGTATTGTGAAGATTTAATCGGCCTGGGCGGCGAGGGGACGGAGTGCCTGCATATTCTCCGGCCGATCTTCAAAAGTTTCTCAAAGGCACCGCATTATGTGAAACTGAATAAGAGTGACGTCAAGAACTGGACGCTAGAGATTGCAGATATGTCGAAAAGCTCAAGAAGTGAGTAGATGATCATGCACAAAGTTTGTTGTTGATAAGGAAAATGTACCAGATAAACGAGGCTTTGTAGAAACAGTTTGAACCTTTGATTGACTGCCCATGTGATGCTAAACCTTCGCGAACTGAGGATGGTAGTTAGCATGTCCACCAGCGTATGTGTATGCGTGTTATAGACACAGAGACAGAGAGACGGAGAGACACAGACAGAGAGATAGCGAGACACACAGAGATAGACACAGACAGAGAGGTAGAGAGACACACAGAGATAGACGCAGACAGAGAGAGACACATATACGTAGAGAGACGTAGGGAGAGAGAGACACACATAAGCAGAGAGACGTAGAGAGAGAGAGAGACAGAGCGAGAGAGACAGGCAGAGAGAGAGAGTCACAGAGAGAGTCAGATAGACAGATATATATAGAGAGAAACCTCAGCAACAAGAAGAGACTGATAGAGTGAGAGAGAGAGAGAGAGAGAGAGAGAGAGAGAGAGAGAGAGAGAGAGAGAGAGAGAGAGAGAGAGGGATACTTCAGCCAGGTGAAGAGAAATATAGAGAAAGAAAGAAAGAAAGAAAGAAAGAAAGAAAGAAAGAAAGAAAGAAAGAAAGAAAGAAAGAAAGAAAGAAAGAAAGACTTCACTCACAAGAAGAGACAGACAGACAGACGGACGGTGGGCGGGCGAGCTGGCGGGCGGACGGACGGACGGACAGAGAGAGACAGACAGACAGAGAGACAGAGAGAGAAAGACTTCAGCCACGAGAAGAGAGAGAGAGAGACAGAGCGAGAGAGACAGGCAGAGAGAGAGAGAGTCACAGAGAGAGTCAGATAGACAGATATATATAGAGAGAAACCTCAGCAACAAGAAGAGACTGATAGAGTGAGAGAGAGAGAGAGAGAGAGAGAGAGAGAGAGAGAGAGAGAGGAGAGAGAGAGAGAGAGAGAGAGAGAGAGAGGGATACTTCAGCCAGGTGAAGAGAAATATAGAGAAAGAAAGAAAGAAAGAAAGAAAGAAAGAAAGAAAGAAAGAAAGAAAGAAAGAAAGAAAGAAAGAAAGACTTCACTCACAAGAAGAGACAGACAGACAGACGGACGGTGGGCGGGCGAGCTGGCGGGCGGACGGACGGACGGACAGAGAGAGACAGACAGACAGAGAGACAGAGAGAGAAAGACTTCAGCCACGAGAAGAGAGAGAGAGAGAGAGAAAGAGAGGTAGAGAGAGAACGATCAGCCACGCGAAGATGCCTGAGCGCATCACAAATGACCCAGGTTATTCACCAGGCCTAGCAAACGAAGTAGGTCAAGATGATACTGGCCACATCACCCACTGAGTGATGGGCATGGCACCATATATCCAATGTATCTTATTGTGTATAAAAGTGTCCTTTACTTGAACTGTATAGAAAATGAGAGGCTTGAGACATTGCCCATGCGCAAGCATGAATTTAGCGGAAGCTACGTATTATAACTGTATAGACCAGTGGTTCTCAACCTTTTTTGGCCCATTCCCCCCTTCACCATATTTTCAGAACGCCATACCCCCCCCCCCTTCCTATCAAAAATTTAGCCTGTTCCCCCCTTTACCGTATTTTCAGAACGTTATCCCCCCCCCCTTTCATATTTCCTATCAAAAAATCCCCCCACCCCTACACAGTATACGTAAAAATGGAAGGTAAATGTAATAGCATATACTAAAACAAATCTAGACATCCACATAAAACATGATTTGTGGATCTACTTTATAAAATGAGGTTTAGAAGGACGAGACATACATAACTGTAAAGTATGAAGGGAAAAACTATGTCAAGTAATCGGTTCTTGTATTAACACGATCTTGAAATGGTCTTCATTCCCCCCCCCCCCCTGGAAACCCTGAAATTCCCCCCTGGAGGGGGGGGGAATTCCCCACCGGTTGAGAACCACTGGTAGACAATGAGATGTATGAGACACTGCTCACGGGCAAGGAAGTATTTAGCAGAAGCTAAGTAGTATAACTTTATAGAAAATGAGAGGCGCCAAACATTGCCCATGGGCAAGGAAGTATTTAGCGGAAGTTAAGTAGTATAACTAGAGAGGCCTTTGTCTGGAATCCACAGGGCACAAGAAATCGAGGAATAACTAAAAGTATACGGAGAAGGCCTGTCTCTCTGGCCGAGGGGTTAAACGACTTTCTCCGTAATCCCGTTTATCCACGCAGGGTCTCGCAGCGCGCGAGAATTGGAAGCGGTTCTACCCGCGCTGGTGACTTGCGGGATACTGAGCCGGCCGCTCAGAAAGCAATGCCAAACTACTGAGCGTAATCTTGCCAAGAAATCAACAATCAGCTGAAAGATGCTGATGTTGACAGCGATGTCCTGTAAAGTATACGCAAAAACATTTTAACATACGGAGAAGAGAAGCAGGAACAGAAATGAAAAATATGGGGAGGATATGGACAGAGCTGCATGGGATAGTTAAGGATAGGAGGGATTGGGTGGGTTGGTTGCAGGCCCCCGCCGCAATGGTGGATACATGATGAAAGAAGAAGACATTTAAATAGGGGTTAAAACGGTGGCAGGCCAGCAGATACACTTCATGCCACCGGATTCTGTCCTACGTCTATTCCACACAGAGCACTCAACCGAGAGCTTGGCACAAAGCACGAACTCCGAAGCTCCGGTGACGAGACCCAGTGGTCTCCAAAAACATTTCACGCGTGCACCAAATGACGGAGTTCGGGTACGTACCTACGACCTTCGTAGCATGAGGCACGTCATTTGATCACTTCTCCAGGCAGACACCCCTACCCCCACTCACCTCCTCTCCCACCAGCATTTATTTTGTTAATTTCAACAAGAAATGAGTACTTTTCTTAAAACTAGTATAATCCTAAACTCGGAATGTAAGAAAAGTGTTTATCAATTTGCGACTTCGTTTGATTGATTGCTTTATTTTATTTTTTTATTCAGCGTATTATCTACATACCTTTTTATGATTATCGTATAGTAGACTGATAGACATACAACCCAGTGAAGCATTTTTATTTTACATAAAATCAGTAAATAAGAAATGACATCAGCAAAGTTTCACTTATAATATAGTAACATATAAAGGCAGGAAATCAGACCCCTTCCAAATAACATCTGGCTTGAAACAGGGTGATGCACTATCGCCGCTACTCTTCAATCTGGCTCTAGAGAAAGTTGTAAGGAAGGTAAAGGAGGAATGTGATATTGGAGGAACATCCAAGCTGCTTGGTTATGCAGATTTCACTCACTTAAAGGGAAAAGCCCAACAGATGGGGCTGGTTATCAACCAAGATAAGACAGAATATATGGTAATTTCAAGAGACGGAATGGCTAGAAACTCTGGCCACATACAAATAGATAATATGACCATTAAAAGAACGGAAACATACAAATACCTGGGTACGATCTTCAACTGCTCCAACATCATAAGGGAAGAAATACAAACTAGAATCAACTCTGGAAATAAGATATACTATGCACTACAACATCTACTAAAATCAAAGGCGCTATCTCGTAACACCAAAATCACAATATACAAAACACTGATCAGACCAGTTGTGCTGTATGGCTCTGAAACCTGGAGTACAACGAAAGGAGACGAAGCCTTGTTACAAACCTTTGAGAACAAAATTTTAAGACGCATCTTTGGACCCATTAGGGATACACAAAGTGGAGAGTGGAAAAGAAGAAGTAACAAAGACATTTATGATCTGTTTAAGTCCCCGCTAATCACTGGTATCATGAAGGCTAATAGACTACAATGGCTGGGGCATATAGAAAGAATGGAAGATAATAGGGAAACAAAACTCGCTTACACTCAGGAAATAAATTACCGTAGACCCCGAGGTAGACCAAGAAGGCGGTGGAGAGATAATACATGTACAGACCTGCAAGCACTTGGAATCAACGACTGGCAAGAGAAGGTCCACCAGAGAGACGAATGGAGACGGATTGTATTTGCAGCAAAGAACCTCAATGGCTCGGAACGCTGAAGAAGAAGAATCAGCAAAGTTTCGTTTCTTCTGGTCACTTTTCTGTCCACCATTTTATTGTTAAGAAGTGTGACTTCGTTGTGACAGATAGTTTGTGAGCCTACGAGCGTGTGTGCCTTTAGAATGCTGTTTTGTATGTGTGTGTGTGTGTGTGTGGGGGGGGGGGACTGTCATTATCTTCAAGCTTTCACTGCACTTGAACCAGCCACTTCAGCTAATTATCAACCACTTAAGCAATAGATTGAGTTACCACTTTAGTAATCTTTCAGCGACGTGAGCTAAATTTCATTCCCTTTAGTTAACTTTCAGCTACTTTAGAAATATTTAGCTACTTTAGTTAACTTTAAGCCACTTTAGCTAACTTTCAGCCACTTTAATTAACTTTCAGCCACTTGAGCTAACTGTTAGGCACTTCAGCTAACTTTCAGCCTCATGTTCTTGCCAACTCTTCCCTGTAGTGCTAAACACTAAATCTGACCAAGAATACAAAATGACAACAATTGGAATTGAAGTTATTTAGAAATGTTGCTGCTATAACAACAACAAAAGGATACTCGAATCAACAGTGACGTAGGCGTCCATGTCTCTCCACAGATCTGGTTCCCTTTTCTTCTGATGATATTCCCCCATGCCACCGTCTCACTCCATCAGGCACATTTTATGTCGGTCTTCTTCTGCTTCTTTCCCCACTGATCTTTCCAGTCGTCACGATGTTTTCCAACGCCTCTCTTCTCATTACCTGGATAAAGAAAGCTGTTTGTCCCTTTCTTATTGCTGAACATAATATTACAGTTTCATTAGCCTCTTCCAGGCAATGATTGTTAGTTTCTCTGGCAGTCCAAAGTATTAGCAACATTCGTCTCAGGAACTACATTTCCGTTGCTTTAAGGGTTTTTCCTTATTTGTTCATTAACGTTCCATGATTCACTACCGTAAAATACAACTCTACGTAACACTTCGTACTATGTTTCTGATATTCAATGACAGTGATCTACTGGGTTAGTTTTCATATTCTGAAATGCAGGTTTTGCTTGGCCTATTCTCTTAATCTTTATCTCCCATTTTCCACCTGATGTTATGACTACCTCTATTTAAATTTATGAACTTCTTTCACATGTTCTCTTGTATTGTTATATAATATATACATAACAATTTTCAAATGTTTGTCGCAGTACTTAGATCGGTATAACTCCATCCATCCATCATGTGCCATGCCGGTAAGCGTGGGCGGTCATGTTTTGCCATCTCACTCGATCACCAGAGTCGTGGATCAGCTCCGTGTTCCTGTCTCGACCATGCCATGTGGCCAAGCCATCCAGGTATTTGCTTCTAGGTCTTCCTCTTGGTCTGTTCCCTTCGATCTTGCCAGTTGTCACCAAGTTCTCCAATCCATTTCTTCTCATAACATGCCGAAAAAATTTTGACTGTCTGCGTCTAATGTCTCTAATCAGTTTACGATCTTCGTTTGTTTCTTGAAGGACCTATTCATTGGTCTTTCAGGCTGTCCATGGTATTCTTTGCATTTTGCTCACAAACCACATTTCTACAGCCATCAGATGTTTTTCAGCTTGACTGCTCATTGTCCAAGCTTCAATCAATCAATCATGTGCCATGCCGGAAAGCGTGGGCGGTCATGATTCGCCATTTCACTCGATCACCAGAGTCGTGGATCAGCTCAGTGTTCCTGTCTCGTCCATGCCATGTGGCCAAGCCATCCAGGTATTTTCCTCTCGGTCTTCCTCTTGGTCTGTTTCCTTCGATCTTGCCAGTTGTCACCAAGTTCTCCAGTCCATTTCTTCTCATAACATGTCCAAAAAATTTTGACTGTCTACGTCTAATTTCTCTAATCAATCTACGATTTTCATTTGTCTCTTGTAGTACTTGGTCATTGGTTTTTCTATCTGTCCATGGTATTCTTTGCATTTTCCTCAGAAACCACATTTCTGCAGCCATCAGATGTTTTTCAGCTTGACTGCACATTGTCCAAGTTTCACATCCATACAAAAGAACAGGCTCTATGTATCCCCTCAACACTCTTTTTCTCGTTTCAATTGACATCATTTTATTGGTCAGAATGTTTTTCATCTTGCTAAAGGCTACTTTCGCAATGGCGATTCTTGTTCTAATCTCTTCAAGGCATCTGCCATCAGATGTTATGACTGTTCCGAGATAATTGAACCGATTCACTTGTTGAAGAATATTCCCATTTACTTGTATATTACATTGTGGTGCTTCGTGCTTCCTAGTGACGACCATAACCTGTGTCTTCCTACAATTTAATTCCAACCCCAGCTGCTCACTGTGTACAACCACAGCGTCTACTAATTGTTGCAGGTCCTGTTCATTGTCTGCAATCAAGACTGTATCGTCTGCATATCTAATGTTATTGATGCATCGTCCCCCAATTTTGATTCCTTCCATATCTTCAATATTTCTGAAAATACTTTCACTGTAAAGGGAAAACAGATCTGGAGACATTACACATCCCTGTCTCACACCTCTCTTAATGGGCTGATATTGGCCTACTTCATTATAAACTCTTATGGCAGCTTGTTGTTTCCAATATATGTTTTTTACAAGTCTAAGGTCTTTTCCATCAATTTGTAGATCTTCAAGCATCCTTATCATGTCGACATGTCTCACTTTATCGAAAGTCTTTGTTTCCACACAACATGATTTTCTTGGCATCTATAAAGAAGGTAGTTTGCCATTTGCTTTCCTTCCTAGCAGTGACCATACTGGTCAGTGACCGTAGCCATTGTCTCCTCAAAAAAGAGATCCTCTGCCTCCCGTCGTGAAGGTGAAGACCATAACCTACAACTATCTGTCGGCTGCTCTACATCTTCATCCACCACCTGCACCCATGGCTTCACGTAACCCTGATCGGGGGGCTAAACGGGTACTCCCCGTTGCCCAAGGGTGTCCCGTAGGCTAGCGGAGGGAAGGAGGCGCCTTACTTCTCCTTTGATAGGGGATACCCCTACCCCGCTACCCGGTATAACTACAAACCTCAAATGTGTATATGCCTATGGAGTCTCAAACCTCCAATGTTTGCCTGTGAAGTCACAAACCTCCAATGTTTGTATGTCTATTCAGTCACAAACCTACAGTGTGTGTATGTCTATGCAGTCACACACCTCCAATGTTTGTTTAGTTTAGTTTAGTTTAGTTTAGTTTAGTCGACGGTTCAACATCACGGCACACGGGTGTAAACCACAAGTGCTCCGTTCTACTCCTAACTTAAGCCTGAGTCTGAAGAATCTTAGCTCAGTGCACGAACTACGTAGCACCGCGAAGATCCTGAAATCCTTTGTGTAGATTGTTAACTCGAAATTTTGCCCGGGCAGCGCCATTAGGCTACTCTTTTTCGATTTCCAACTGCTAAAGGATTTTTTACGTGCGCAACAATACACACGGGCGTCCGATCTCACTACCCAGAGACCAGGGGAAATTTTTGTTACTAGAAGTCCACCTGAAAAAATCCCGACTCTCACCGGGGCTTGAACCCGGAACCTCCAGCACTCGAGGTGGACACCATACCTCAAGACCACTCACCCCCCCCCCCCTTCCAATATTTGTATGTCTGTGCATTCACAAACCTCCAATGTCTATAGGATATATAGTTTACAGGACACACACACTCTCTGCGCCCAGCGACTAACTGTGCTTCTATCGACTGCAAAAGTGCCATAAACAGCACACACACGTTTGTGAATGTTAACAATTTCTTTCTCTGCGATCAAAACGTACGTCATTAATATCTTACATTTCAATTTCTGCAAATCTAACCATTAGAGAACTCCTGTTTGCGGACGACCAAGCACTAATAGCAAAATCAGAAGCTGAATTACAAGACCACATGAATACTCTAAACGAAATGTGTAGGGAACATAACATGAAAATTAGCACAAGTAAAACAGAGGTATTGACTATAACTAAATAAGAAAAAGCAACAACGATCCACCTAAACGAACATCCCTTGAAACAAGTAAAGAGTTTCAAGTACCTGGGAAGTATAATATCATCAAATGGCAAATCAGAAGACGAGATCGAAAATAGATGCTATAAGGCAAACCAACTCATTGGACAAATGGCACCAATACTAAAGAACAAACATGTATCAATAACTACTAAGAAAGCACTTTACAAAGCAATCTTCCTACCATCTCTATGTTACCAATGCCAAACTTGGACAATGAAAGAAAGAGAGAAAGGAAAAATCACAACAACAGAAATGAGATTCCTGAGAAGAATACTCAACGTATCAAGAAGAGATAAGATCAGAAATGAAGAAATCGGGACTAAAGTAGGGGATGTAGCTGCACTAGATTTTATTAGAAGGCAGCAAGTCAAATGGTTTGGCCATGCAAGTAGGTTACCAACTAACAGTATACCACAACAAGCAATGATGTACAGACCAGAGGGAAGCAGAGGAAGAGGCCGACCACGTAAACGTTGGACGCAGGGAATAACAGAGTCCATGGGAATATCGATACATGAAGCCCATAAGCGGGCACTCTCCCGCTGTTTATACTTCACCTCGACACCGCAATGTGCAAGAGGAACATGATGAGATGAGATGAGATGAGATGATATTTCAACGGTTTTGTGTCGCAGTTAAAAATTTGTTTACAGAGGTGCAGTTTGGTATGCTCCTTCAAGAGATTATAAATTTACATTAGTGCAAATTTAATGCTTTTATCTTTATTATTAGCTCAGATAATAATTGTTGTGCATATGTTTCTGACCTAAGCTTGTACATCCATGCGAGATACATTCAGAAATACAACAGATGAAAATAGTGACATTTGTACCATTTTCTACAGCTAGAATGTCCAAGATAGAAAGAGATTTTCCCTTTAGAACGGTGGTTCTAAACCTTTTTTGGCCCACGCACCCCTTCACCATATGTCAATGTCATTCTTCCTACCCCCGCCCCCCACCTCCACCCTCCTTTCGTATTTCCTGCTTATAAATTCCCCCCGCCCCTATATAGTATACGTAAAAAGGGAAGATAAATTTAATAACACATACTAGAACAAGGCTAGATATCTATATAAAACGTTACTTGCAGGTCTACTTAACGTAATAAAATGAAGTTCAGAAGGGCGAAAAGTACAGAACCGTAAAGTTTGGAGGGAAAAACAATATCACGTAATGGTTATTGTATTAAAGCGATCTTGAAATAATCTTAATTCTCTCTTTCTTTCTTCTCTCTCTCTCTCTCTCTCTCTCTCTCTCTCTCTCTCTCTCTCTCTCTCTCTCTCTCTCTCTCTCTCTCTCCCCCCCCCCCCCCCGGAAACCCTAAAGAGAACCATTGCTCTAGAAGGAGTATGACGAGTTGCGGAGAAAGCTCTAAGGAAACTCGAAAACATACTCACCTCCTTTCACATAAGAAATCCCCCAGAATCGGCACCTGAAATATTAGAACTGCATGAATTGGGCAAGTTAGCACAAAGCAGTAGAGGAACAGAAATATTTCAGATTAACTTATTCTGAGCCGAAGGATAATATAATGGTAAATGTGACCTCCCAATTGGACAGAAGGACAATATATCACCATACTAGGGTCATTGTGTTATGTTCTTCTTTGTTTATATCTTTCACATTTCATTGCTCACTGAATGGCAATTTACATTATAATACTTGTTCATTTGATTGTCAACCTATCTGATCACTGAATCAGTTAAAATGTTCGCTTTATGCCAAAGACGATGGTAAGATTATGTGGAGAACTACAGATTTCAGCGAATCACGAAGTGAGCCAAGGATAGGACATAACACCTAGAACACCTCTGTAGTCGGATAAGCGGAATATCCTTTCTCTGCTACCCACTGGGTAACTGAAACAAATGAGGACACGGGACATGTCGGTGATCCATTTGGTCTTTGCTTCAGACGTGAACTACACCCTATATCAGTGTTTCCCAACCTTTTTTGTGCCATGCCCCACTTAAGCCTTTCTAAAATTCATATTGCCCCCCTCCCCCGCCCCACGCCCCCCCCCCCCCTTAACATATACATTATTTTTAATATTCGAAAATTGAAATGTTCACTAAAGAAACTTGAATGATAGGTTTTACGAAGAAATCACTAGGTAATTATTGAGCAAACACAGTAAGTAAATTTTCAAAACATATGATGGAGAACTGAAATTCAAGTACAAAATAATTTTAATGAAAGATTTTTCTATATTATTTTTATTATTATTATTATTTATTATTTAAATTTAGTGAGATCCTTGCGCTTGATGCTTGCTGCAAAGAGATCTTATGTCAGGTTCCAATTTAGTTAACTTCAGTCTCAAGTCTCCCCGTTTTGTTATATTCAGCCGATTTCTTCCATTTTCGAATTGCCCCCCTTAACAATCGAACTGCCCCCCTGTGGGGCGTGGGCCCCACGTTGGGAAACACTACCCTATATGCATTTATAAGCTATCTTTACATTATGCAAAAATCATTTCCTTCTTCTTCTTCTTCTTCTTCTTCTTCTTCTTCTTCTTCTTCTTCTTCTTCTTCTTCTTCTTCTTCCTTTTCTTCTTCTTCTTCTTCTTCCATTCGCCTGAACTTGACTTCTATATCTGCAATGTTGTCTATTATATATATTTTACTGTTTTTTGTTAGTTTGCACATCTTTCGCTGTTTCCCTAGGCCAGAAGCTTTGCATAGACATGTCGTTTTCGTGGCGGTCTTGAAGTATGTGATATGCTGTCTGCGGCGCCAATCCACGTGTGCACATGGCTGGTTTACAAATCGTAAATTGTTTAAACATGTGGTTGCGTATTCGATCCGTTCTGAGACGCAGAATAATTGTGTGTTCTGGTCTGTCCGTAATCGTCCTGTGCTGGCATTGGTTTCTGTCTTATCCTGTAGCGTTAAATCATTTGCTCCTCATTCTATTTAACCTTTACGTGATTGTTTTTTTTTTTTAATCTGCACTTTTATAATCTCAACTGCTTGAATAGAATAAAAGTCATACATTTTACTTAATCTGGACTTTCATCATCTCAACTGTTTGAATAGAATAAAAGTTATATATTTTACTTAATCTGGACTTTTATCATCTCAACTGTTTGAATAGAATACACATCACATATTTTACTTAAACTGGTCTTTTATCATCTGAACTGTTTGAATTAAACACAAGTTACTTATTTTACTTAATCTGGAGTCTGGATTATGTCACTTAATATGAACTTCTGGAGTCTCAATAATTCTGTGTGCTGATGCCGATGGTGAGGGTTGGACTAAAATGTTGACCTATCGTTAACCTTGACATGGGTACTTAATTACAAGTACCTCTGAAGTCGGAGTGGGTTCGCCTAATAGCGAGAGTCACAGTTAGTAGGTATAGCTAATCCACACGCAAAATTCAGTCCAGCACTAATCCAATAGTGTTTATGGACTACGCTTGATGTTCAAATGGCGTGAGCGCAAAAAAATGTATTTTACTTAACCTATAATTCTCGAGTCTCAATTATTTTGCTTAATCTGAACTTCTGGAGTCTCAATTATTTTACTTAATCTGAAGTTTTATAATCTCGACTATTTGAATCGAATACAAGTCATACATATATATGTATAGTCTCAGCTCCTGGAGCCAGCCAAAGTGGAGTATGGTAAATTTGGGACGATTGTTGATCCACTTCACAGTGGAGCATAAGAGTTTTGAAATGTGATTATTCATGACGAACAGGATATTATTTCTCTAACCCTTTAGACGCCCAGCTATCCTATTAAAAAGTTACTTGCATATCCTTTACAGGACGTGGCAGTCAGGCCCAGTGTTTTTGGGCTGTTTGTGATTTCTTGCCTAGTTTACGTTCAGTAGTTTGCCATTGCTTTGTTAACGACCGGCACTCATGCTATTTCATAAAACTCAACACAAGGCGGCCTGCTGCCAAATCTCCCGCAGCTATGTTTTGAGCACGGTATTTGGGATTACGACTTGCGTCCGAAAACTCTTCGCCACAGAATTAAAATAAATAAAAATATGTCTCTGCGCGGAAGTGGTTCAGACGCCTGTCTGAAGGAGGTCTCGGGTTCGTTTCCAGGCGCCGTCATTGGTTAAGGGGTGGTTTTCTCAGAGACTCCTAGGGATCGTCGCTGGAGTTACGGAGTCTGTCCTGTATACATCGCTTTTGACAGTCCGCTCTGTGAAACGAGACCGAGTCATATTGGATAACGCCCATAAAGTGCAATAAAGTCGACTCTATGTTCTTTACACCCTCCTTTCTAAAAGATATTAATACGGTTAGAGTGGAGGTTTTCAATCGTTATGAATTCTTGGCTTCCTCAGACCATCTGCAATCTTTCTGCAACTCAGATTCTGGAATGAAGTCAAAAACTTCAGCGATGTTTCCGTTCTTAGTATAATCCGTCTCTCTCTCTCTCTCTCTCTCTCTCTCTCTCTCTCTCTCTCTCTCTCTCTCTCTTCCCCCCCCCCCCGAGTATCTTTCACGTCATTAAATGTTGTTGTTTTGCGTATCCTTTTACAGGACTTAGCTGTCAACAGCAGCATCTTTCAGCTGTCTGTTGATCTCTTGGCAAGATTACGCTCAGTAGTTTGCCATTGTTTTCTGAGCGGCCGGCTCAGTATCCGCAAGTCACGAGCGGGGGTCGAACCACCTCAGTTCTCGCTCCGCTGCGAGACTCTGCGTGATAAACGGGATTACAGAGAGAAAGTGTTGTAACCCCACAGCCAGAGAGACCGGCACGTCATTAAATACAAAATTAAATTTGTTAAAAGTGGATAAATAATTGAGAAATAAGTAGTACGATAAGTAGTAGTGTTTCCTGTGTGCTGACACAGGCTGTTGGAATTGTTTCAATCGCCGATCAGTTGGACTCAAACGTTGGCTTCTCGTTCAGTTGGACTCTAATGTTGACTTCTCGTTCAGTTGGACTCTAACGTTGACTTTTCATTCAGTTGGACTTTAACATTGACTTCTCCATCGGTTGGACTTTAACATTGACTTCTCCATCAGTTGGACTTTAATGTTGACTACTCGTTCAGTTGGACTTTTACATTGACTACTCGTTCAGTTGGACTTTAACATTGACTTCTCCATCAGTTGGACTTTAACATTGACTTCTCCATCAGTTGGACTTTAACATTGACTACTCGTTCAGTTGGACTTTAATATTGACTACTCGTTCAGTTGGACTTTAACATTGACTTCTCCATCGGTTGGACTTTAACATTGACTACTCGTTCAGTTGGACTTTAACATTGACTACTCGTTCAGTTGGACTTTAACATTGACTTCTCCATCAGTTGGACTTTAACATTGACTACTCGTTCAGTTGGACTTTAACATTGACTTCTCCATCAGTTGGACTTTAACATTGACTTCTCCATCAGTTGGACTTTAACATTGACTACTCGTTCAGTTGGACTTTAACATTGACTACTCGTTCAGTTAGACTTTAACATTGACTACTCGTTCAGTTGGACTTTAACATTGACTACTCGTTCAGTTGGACTTTAACATTGACTTCTCCGTCAGTTGGACTTTAACATTGACTACTCGTTCAGTTGCACTTTAACATTGACTACTCGTTCAGTTGGACTTTAACATTGATTTCTCCGTCAGTTGGACTTTTACATTGACTTCTCCATCACTTGGACTTTGACATTGACTACTCGTTCAGTTGGACTTTAACATTGACTACTCGTTCAGTTGGACTTTTACAATGACTTCTCCATCAGTTGGACTTGAATGTTGACTACTCGTTCAGTTGGACTTTAACATTGACTACTCGTTCAGATAGACTTTAACATTGACTACTCGTTCAGTTAGACTTTAACATTGACTACTCGTTCAGTTGGACTTTAACATTGACTACTCGTTCAGTTGGACTTTTACATTGACTTCTCCATCAGTTGGACTTTAATGTTGACTACTCGTTCAGTTAGACTTTAACATTGACTACTCGTTCAGTTGGACTTTAACATTGACTACTCGTTCAGTTGGACTTTTACATTGACTTCTCCATCAGTTGGACTTTAATGTTGACTACTCGTTCAGTTGGACTCTAACGTTGACTTCACATTCAGTTGGACTTTAACATTGACTTCTCGTTCAGTTGGACTTTAACATTGACTACTCGTTCAGTTGGACTTTAACATTGACTACTCGTTCAGTTGGACTTTAACATTGACTACTCGTTCAGTTGGACTTTTACATTGACTTCTCCATCAGTTGGACTTTAATGTTGACTACTCGTTCAGTTGGACTTTAACATTGACTACTCGTTCAGTTAGACTTTAACATTGACTACTCGTTCAGTTGGACTTTAACATTGACTACTCGTTCAGTTGGACTTTCACGTTGACTTCTCGTTCAGTTGGACTCTAACGTTGACTTCTCATTCAGACAGCAATAGAAAACTCATCATCAACAACAAGTGCCATGCCGGCTGGCGTAGGTGTTCATGACTCTCCACAGATCTCGATCTTTGGTTTTCTGGATCAACTACGCTTTTTATA
Source organism: Cepaea hortensis (assembly GCA_963921405.1). Taxonomy (NCBI): domain Eukaryota; kingdom Metazoa; phylum Mollusca; class Gastropoda; order Stylommatophora; family Helicidae; genus Cepaea; species Cepaea hortensis. The sequence goes on along the minus strand of OY992876.1, from coordinate 458,396,845 downwards.
ATCCTCCATGCTATTGTCTCAATCCATCCAGCATTATTTCTCTTGATCTGCCTCTGCCTGTCATCCCCTCGATATTTCCAGTTGTCACGATGTTCTCCAATGCCCTTCTTCTCATCTCATGACCCCAAAAAGCTGTTTATCTCTTTCTTATTGTTGAATATAATGTTCTAGTTTCATTAGCCACTTTCAGGCAAACTATGGAAAACTACTGAACGTAAGAGGGGAATTGCCTTGAAAGTAAACCCGTGGTTGATCGCAACGTTCTGCAAAGGACATACAACATTTTGTTGTAATGTTATACGAGGGTAAGTCAATAAGTAAGTAACAAATGGTTGTAGAAAAATAACTAAATATGATAACAACTTGAAACCAATTTATTTTTAGACTTACATTATTCCTTTATTTCTCAACATAATGTCTACCAACATTGATGCACATATCCCATCGTTTTATCAGCCCTCCCAAACCGGCTGCATAGACCTGCGTGCTTTGTTTTCATTTACCGGCCATCCCACAGAACTGTGTGACTTACTTATTGACTCGCCCTAGTAATTTTTTCTACCCAGCTATGCACGCTTTACGGGACAAACATTTGTCAACATAAACACTGACAACTGACCTTGGCGGGAGACATTTCGCGAATGACGCCAAAGCTGAATGTGAAGTGAAAACTTGGTTTACAAAACAAAGCACGCAGTTCTATGTAGCCGGTTTTGGGAGGACTGATAAAACGATGGGATAAGTGCATCAATGTTGGTGGAAGTTATGTTGAGAAATAAAGGGACAATGTATGTCTAAAAATAAACTGGTTTCAAGTTGTTATCATATTTAGTTATTTTTCTACAGCCATTTGTGACTTACTTATTAACTTACTCTCGTACAATAAAAGTAAATTATACTGGCATGGTCATGAATAAAGAATTACATAATACGAATACACTATCTTACATAGTGCTAACAAGTCAAGCACAAAATAGAAATGTTTCCCATTTAAAGCTTTTAGAGAATCTATGGCGTTTTAACATGGAAAAACTTGGCTTTTAATAGGCAAGCTAATACTTAAGCAATTAGAGTCGAGGAGGGATGAGGAGGTGATGGGGGGGGGGAGGCAGTCATAAAACAACGGGTCGGAGAGAAAGGAAATGCCGTCTGATAAACAGAAGAAACATTTATCTGTCGTTAGGAGGGCTTTATGTGTTTACAGCAATAATGATAAATTTTAAATTATTATCACACTTCAGGGAAACCGAACTGGCTGTGTAGGGCGACTGTTGAATGATGGGCTTAAAATATTCATACGTAACTACAGTGAACTTTTTAACTTTGCGTTGTTTATTGTTGAAGATTGTTGCGGATTGTTGAAGACAGTTGAAGATTGTTGAAGACTGTTGTAGAGTGGGACACAGTGTTGTATATTGTTGCAGATTGTTTCATACTGTAGATTGTTGTATATTGTTGCAGATTGTTGCGGATTGTAGTATAATCCTAGGATTGTTGAAGATTTTTGGAGATTGTTGTAGATTGTTGCGGATTGTTGTATATTGATTAATATTGTTGTATATTGTTAAAAATGGTTGTATATTGCTACGGATTGTTGAAGACTGCTGTATTTTGTTGAAGACTGTTCTATATTGTTGAAGACTGTTGTATATTGTTGAAGTCTGTTGTAGATTGTTGAAGATGGATGCACATTGTTGAAGAGTGTTGGATATTGTGGAAATTGTTGTATATTGCTACGGATTGTTGAATATTGTTGTATATTGTAACAATTGTTATATATTGTTGAAGATTGTTGTATATTGTTGAATATTAATGTATATTGTTGAAGATTGTTGTATATTGTTGAAGATTGTTGTATATTGTTGAAGATTAATGTATATTGTTGAAGATTATTTTATATTGTTGAAGATTGTTGTATATTGTTGAAGATTAATGTGTATATTGTTGAAGATTAATGTATATTGTTAAAGATTGTTGTATATTGTTGACGATTATTGTATATTGTGGAGATTGTTGTATATTGTTGAAGATTATTTTATATTGTTGAAGATTGTTGTATATTGTTGAAGATTGTTGTATAGTGTTGAAGATTGTTTTATATTGTTGAAGACTGTTTCTATGTTTTTGAAGATTGTTGTATATTGTGGAGATTGTTGTATATTGTTGAAGATTGTTGTATACTGTGGAAATTGTTGTATATTCCTACGGATTGTTGAAGATTGTTGTATATTGTTGAAGACTGTTTCTGTGTTGTTGAAGACTGTTGTATATGTTTGGCACCTTTCCGTCTTGACAGACGATAGTGTGGTACATTGTGCTTCAAAAAGGCTTAATAACTACGATCCATGGCGGTGGCGAGTGTGGCTGGTAAGACCAATTCTTGCTGCAAATGTTTGCCCACAGTAGATGCATGTGAAAACATGGTCATTTCCACCATTGTGCACCATCTTACGTCTCTCAAGCTCTGTGTGTGCTTTATCTGCAATCATTTTCTCCTTTGTCTTTATTCCATTTCTGATAGTTGCCCTCCATGCAACACGTTCAGCGGCGACTTGCTCCCAATGTGCATTATCAAGGCCTGTATCAATCGTGTCCCGCTTACACACATCTTTGTATCGTAGTAGAGGCCGACCCTGAGATCTCCTACCCGTCTGTAATTCACCAAAAAAGATGTCCTTTGGTATTCTACCATCATCCATCCTCCTAACGTGTCCCATCCATCTATGTCTACGAAGACTGAGCATGGAATACACCGTCACACAACCTGATCTTTCCAATACTTCAGTATTTGTGATTTTGTCTTGCCACTTAATACCAAGTATTCTTCGTAGACACCGCATATGAAAGCTGTTTAAACGTTTCTCTTGGCGTGAGTAAGTTGTCCAGGTTTCACTGCCATAAAGAAGAGTACTAAGGACACAGGCTTGGTAGACGAGGACTTTTGTTTTGGCAGTAAGCTTCCTGTTCTCCCAGACTCTTTTTGCTAACATGTTCATTGTTGTTGCTGCCTTGCCAATCCTGATGTTGATTTCCTGATCGAGGGATAATTTGCTATTTACCTCTGATCCTAGATATGTAAAATGATCTACTATCTCCAGTTCGGCGTCGTCAATAAAGATTGATGGTACACCATGTGCACCTTGTGACATAATCTGTGTCTTCTTTTTGTTAATTGTTAAACCAAATTCAGAACAAGCATTGGAGAATGCAGATAGTAGATGTTGTAATTCTTCCTCAGAGTGGGTCGTAATCGCAGCATCATCCGCAAAAAGCAAGTCTCTTATTAGTACCCTCCTAATTTTGGTCTTGGCCTTCAATCTCTGAGCATTATAGAGGCCACCATCTGAGCGTGAGTGAATGTATATACCGTCACCCTGATCACGAAAGGCATATTTCAGTATAAGTGAAAAGTATATCCCAAACAGGGTGGGGGATAGTACACAACCTTGCTTAACTCTACTCTTGATTTCAAACTCTTCTGAAGTTGAGTCATCAAACTTGATTATACCCTTCATGCCTGTGTTGAACGATTCCACAATGGACAGAAGAGTTGGTGGGCAGCCAATCTTCTTTAGTGCTTTGAACAGACCCTCACGACTGACCAAATCGAATGCCTTTGTGAGGTCTATGAAGGCAATAAACAGTGGCTGATTTTGTTTCCGGCATTTTTCTTGCATCTGTCGCAATGAGAATATCATATCAATGGTAGACCGGTTCTGACGGAAGCCGCACTGTGATTCGGGGTAGACTTGATCTCCCAGGACTTGAAGTCTGCGCAGAACAATTCTGGCAAATACTTTCCCAACAATACACAGAAGTGAGATACCCCTATAGTTGTTACAGTCGCTCCGATCGCCCTTGTTCTTGTACAGCGTTATGAGTTTGAATCTTTGAAATCCTGTGGGACTTGTCCTTCTCGCCAGCATAGCTCTATTAGCTGGTGGTTCTGTAGAGCGAGTGTGTCTTGTCCACTCCTGATTACCTCTATTGGAATCCCATCCTTACCTGGAGCCTTGCCAGACGCAAGCTCATTTATAGCACACTTAACTTCTGTTATGGTAGGAAGTGTATCCAGGTGGTCAAGAGTTGGTAGGGCCTCTATGGCGTTGATGGCATCATCCGCTAGCTTGGTCTCACTTGAGTAAAGCTCTAAATAGTGCTCGACCCATCTATACATCTGCTGTTTCTTATCAGTGATGATTTCTCCAGTCAAGGTTTTCAGCGGTGCACTTCTTTTGATCATTGAACCACAGCCTTTCTTTATCCCTTCATACATGCTTCTGATGTTTCCCTTATCACTTGCGATTTGAATGGACTCACATAACTTGATCCAATAGTCATTTGCACACTGCCTGGCAGCCTTTTGTACATCCTTCCTAACTTGCCTTAGCTCACTCAGAGTGTTACGCGTTGGTCTTTCCTTGTTTCTTAAGACAGCTATCTTCTTTTTATCAATCAAGGGCTGCAGTATCTGGCTGTTTGCCGCAAACCAATCCTGCCTCTTATGATCCACAGTGCCGTAAACCCCTACCGCTGTTTTATAAATAGTTTCCTTAAGTTTACTCCATTTATCATTTACTATACAATTTTCTGATGTATCATTGAAAGCGTCTTCAAGTTGCTGTTGAAATTCAAAGCACTTTCCAGGATCGTGAGTGTTAATAATATTAATCCTGGGGCTAGATTTGTGTTTAGCTGTGTAGATTCTCTTTGGTCTCAGTCTAACCCTTGCAAGAACCAAAGAATGAATGATCTGTATCACAGTCAGCACTGTGGTAACTTCGAGTTAATGATGTATGGTTCAGATGTTGTCTCCGTGTGATAATGAAGTCCAGCTGATGCCAATGGCCGGATCTTGGATGTATCCACGTGACCTTATGCAGCTCTTTTGTTTTAAAAAAGGAGTTTGTAATACATAGGTCATTTCTAGTGCAATGCTCCAGCAGCCTTTGCCCATTATCATTCATGCGACCGATGTTGTATTTTCCAAGGCACACTGGCCATGAACTCGAGTCCTTGCCCACACGAGCATTGAAATCACCGAGCATATAAATGTAGTCGAATTTTGGAACTGCCTTGATCACAGAGTCTAGCTGCTCATAGAACGTATCCTTTACATCATCAGAGGAAGCAAGTGTCGGTGCATATGCAGTGATAATGGTGGCAAATCCACAAGAGGTTGCCAAGCGCAGGGATAGTAATCTTTCATTACTTCCAGCTGGGATATCAATCATTCCCAGTAGCGAATTCTTCACTGCAAAGCCCACACCATGTTGCCTTTTTTCTGCCTGCCCTCTTCCCTTCCAAAAAATGGTGTAATTGTTTTCCCTGAGTGACCCTTCCTCGACGAGGCGAGTCTCCTGCAGGCCAGCAATATCAATGTTAAGACGACTGAGTTCAGCATCAATCACAGCCGTTTTTCTCACATCGTCAATTTTTGTCAAGTCAGTGGAAAATCCTGGACACATGGTCCTTACGTTCCAGGTTGCAAGCCGTAGCTTGAGGTTTCTATTATTCTTTTTATTAGTACCTGGTGCATTGGTTGTACAGCCTGCGATCCAGATGTTGTCCTTGACCCAAGCACCCATTGAAGCAGGTAGGCTGTGACGGATCAGCACCCAATTGGCCGGGGGTTGCCCAGCTTGAGGCGGGCGGTAGCTGATCAGTGACACCTGTAGGTGTCTCCCACCGTCAGAGGCAACGCGTGGCGCCCCATGTCTACGCCAACTGACAAGGACTTATAACCCGTAACAGTTGCCTCTCGCTTTGATTCCGAGACCGGTTAAGACCAGAGATGGAGTTATTGCCTCTCCATAGCACAAAGCCTGGGCTAAAATAAAGAAACCATGTGTTGCCCATGCAGCATGATCCCTCTCTCGGCCTGCCTAGTTCACTCCAGAGGAAAGTTAACACCTATACATCTGGAACAAGACAAGCTGCAGAAGCTGCCGGATCAGCAAAGCAATGCTCTAACTGTCCGCCTGTCGGAGCTTCGACCCTAGACCAGCTGCCAACCAAGGCTTAGGGCCTGGTCTGCCCTGCCATGACTATTTTGTCTTTGGGTTGCATTTCCTCGCACCAGGATAAGGCTTGTACCCTCCCAATTGCGCTCTTCCGCCCGAAGCCGTTGGCACAATGTGGGGTGTCGGGTTTGGTAAGCGCCGCCCAACATTCGGCGCTGACAGAAAGCAGGTAGTACCGTCTACTGTCATACGGTAGCTCAGTCATATCTGACTAAGACCTGACATACTGTACATCTTTGAAGACTGATGTATATCCATACAGTCTGTATATCTTTGAAGACTGATGTATATTGTGGAGATTGTTGTAGAATTATACAGATTGTTTAAGACTGTTGCAAACTGAAAATTGTTGTAGATTATAATAAATTGTTGTAGATTAGATTGTTGCAGATAATAATAGATTGTTGTAGATTAAATTGTTGCAGATTGATATTGATTGTTGCAGATTCTTACACATTATAATACATTGTTACAGATTAAATTGTTGCAGATTATTGTATTCAAATGTATTCAGTGATTAAAAACATTTTATGTATGGAAATCTAAGCAGGGAGTAGCAATCTAATCAAGAAAGCGATAGAAAGAGTATTAGAAAGAGAGAAAGAGATAGAACAATAGAGAAAGACAATATAAGAGATAATGAGAAAGAGGGTTACAGAGAGAGAGAGTGAGAGAGAGTGAGAGAGAGAGAGAGAGATAAAAGATGAAAGAGAGAGAAGATTAACGAGAGAGGATGAAAGAGAGACAGAGAGAGATGTTGCATGGAAAGGGGTATAAGGTGAAAAGAAATAAGAGAGCAAATGAGAGAGAAAGAGAGAAAGAGAGAGTGAGAGTGATTTAACAGAAATGAAACACGGACCCCCATAAAAATGGTGACATTTGGAAAATTAGCCAGTTAACCCCAGCAGCCTGGCCTCGTGGATTAGACTTCATCTGGGCCCGAGGTTTTTAAAAGCAGTGACATGATTCCCGCCAGCTGGCCTGAATTCATTGACACATCTGCTCTCAGGCCGATGGCCACAACCATCGTTACCCTGGGGCAGGGATGTAGGCGTGGCTGAATGGTTGTGTCAATAGAAGATGCCTACTTCTTCTACTTCTTCCTCTTCTTCTTCTACTTGTTCCTCCTCCTCCTCCTCCTCTCTTCTTCTTCTTCTTCTTCTTCTTCTTCTTCTTCTTCTTCTTCTTCTTCTTCTTCTTCTTCTTCTTCTTCTTCTTCTTCTGCTGCTGCTGCTGCGTGTTCTTCTTCTTCTTCTTCTTCTTCTTCTTCTTCTTCTTCTTCTTCTTCTTCTTCTTCTTCTTCTTCTTCTTCTTCTTCTTCTTCTTCTTCTTCTTCTTCTTCTTCTTCTTCTTCTTCTTCTTCTTCTTCTTCTTCTTCTTCTTCTTCTTCTTCTTCTTCTTCTTCTTCTTCTTCTTCTTCTTCTTCTTCTTCTTCTTCTGCTTCTTCTTCCTCTTCTTCTTCTTCTCCTCTAATTAACTTGAAATAACCAGTATCCACCAATACCACACTATTTTAAATGCCTATCTATATTTCTTTCTTTATATCCCACTATGTAAATGTCTATCTATATCTCTTTTTATATGTCCTACCACATAAATGTCTTTATATCCATCTGACTATATAAATGTCTTTCTATATGACTTTAAAACTTTTTTTCTATCTAGGTGACCATATAAATGTCTTTCTATCTAGGTGACCACATAAATGTCTTTCTATCTAAGTGACCATATAGATGTCTTTCTATCTAGGTGACCATATAGATGTCTTTCTATATATATGACTATATAAATGTCTTTCTATCTATCTGACTATATAAATGTCTTTCTATCTATCTGACTATATAAGTGTCTTTCTATCAATACGACTATATAAATGTACTTCTATCGATCCAACTACATAACATATCTATTTAAATGTCCTTTTTTCTATCCACCTACATGCATATATGTCTAAATGTCCTTCTGTCTATCCAACTACATACATATCTGTCTAAATTTCCATCTTTCTATCCAACTACACACATATCTATCTAAATGTCCCTCTGTCTATCCAACTACACACATATCTATCTAAATGTCCTTCTGTCTATCCAACTACACACACATATATATATATATATATATATATATATATATATATATATATATATATATATCCTTCTGTCTATTCAACTACATACATATCTGTTTAAATGTCTCTCTATCTATCCAACTGCATGCACATCTATCTAAATGTCCTTCTGTCTATCAAACTACATACTTATCTATTCGAACACTATCTCAGTACGGATTACCTTCCCCCTTAATAATAGAGATAATAATAATAATAACAAAACCCTAGTATAACAGCCAGTCCCCTTTTGGTAGGTCAGTATATTCCACATGGCTAATAACAAGTGTCAGATCATTATCTAATATTACTGAGTCGTGTGGTTTTGATGTTCGCATTTTGCCCACGCCTTTATAATGCATATCTTTTATATTGTTGCTGTTCTCTGTTAGCCTTGAATGATGTGTGAATGAAATAATGTATGAAAGAGAGTGATAGAAGGGCAGAATGTTAGACGGGCCTGCGTGCCCAATTCTTAACCCTTTGAAAATAAAGTTTGTTCGTTCGTTCGTTCGTTCGTTCGTTCGTTCGTTCTATCTAGATGTCCTTCTGTCTATCCAACTAGACACATATCTATCTAGATGTACTACTGTCTATCCAACTACACACATAGCCATCTAAATGTCGTTTTCTGAATGTCACTCAGATGTTACCAACGACCACATATACCAGCCTCTCTAAATGTTTATCAGAATTGCTTATCTATCTCCCTAAAATTTACCATCATAACATCAATACAAGTCTAAATGTCTAGGATTGACAAGCGAACCCGCTTACACGCCCTAACTGATTAAGCGCCAAGCAAACAAGTAGGTTTCGACCAAACATTGTGCACCGTCATATCAATAAGTATTATTAACTGAATGCCCATTCATTGAGCATTAAATTTACAGTGATCAAATAACACGAGAACCCTTTACGGAGATAACGGCTCATCCCATCGCATCTCATCATGTTTCTCTTTACCTTGCGGTGTCGAGGTGAAGTATAAACATCGTGAGAGTGCCCGATTATGGGCTTCATATATCGATATTCCCATGGACTCTGCTATTCCCTCCGTCCAACGTTTACGTGGTCGGCCTCTTCCTCTGTTTCCATCTGTTCTGTACATCATTGCTTGTTGTGGTATGCTGTTGACTGGTAACCTACTTGCATGGCCAAACCATTTGACTTGCTGCTTTCTAATAAAATCTATTGCTGCTTTAACCCCCACTTTATTCCTGATTTCTTCATTTCTGATCTTATCTCTTCTAGATACGTTGAGTTTTCTGTCACTGTCCAGGTTTGGCATTGATAGCATAGAGTTGGTAGGAAGATTGTTTTGTAAAGTGCTTTCTTAGTAGTTATTGAAACATGTTTGTTCTTTGGTATTAGTGCCATTTGTCCAATGAGTTGGTTTGCCTTATTGCACCTATTTTCGATCTCGTCTGTTGTTGTTGTTTGTTCTTCAGTTATAGTCATTACTTCTATTTTACTTGTGCTAATTTTCATGTTATGTCCCCTACACATTTCGTTTAGACTATTCATGTGGTCTTATAATTCAGTTTCTGATTTTGCTATTAGTGCTTGGTCGTCCGCAAACAGGAGTTCTCTATGGTTAGATTTGCAGATGCTTCTTCTTCTGTGTTCTCGCCATGCGGAATTCGTGTTGTCTCTGTTTGTCTGGTTTCTATGCATATGTTGTCTATATGTTGTCTATGGTGACAACTGGTAAGATCGAGGGGAACAGACCAAAGGGAAGACCTAGAAGCAAGTACCTGGATGGCTTGGCCTTGTGGCATGGTCGAGACAGAAACACGGAGCTGATCCACAACTCTGGTGATCGAGTGAGATGGCAGAACATGACCGGCCACGCTTACCGGCATGGCACATGATGGATGGATGGTTGTCTATATATGTTATGAACAAGAGAGGGGACAGGACACAACCTTGTCGTACTCCAGATCTTATGGTGAAGGGTTCTGAGTGTCCTCCAATTGCTTTCACTGTGCATTCACTGTTGTTGTATAAACTTCTACATAGGTTTGTTAGATGTGTACTCACTCCATATTGTTTAAGGATTTCCCACAGCTTGTTTCTATCTACTCTATCAAATGCCTTTTCTTGGTCGACAAAGGCTAAGTAGAGTGTTTCATTGAATTCGATTGATTTTTCTATAAGTTGCCTAAGAGCAAAAATGGCATATGTGCATCCTTTGTTTTTCCTAAATCCAAGCTGTGTTTCGCTTAGCTGGAGTTCTAAAGTAGTTCGTAATCTTTTTTCAAGAATTTTGGAAAGTATTTTCCCAGTATGACTCAACAGTGAAATACCTCTGTATTGTGTGCAGTCTCTTTTGCTGCCTTTGTTTTTTCAAATTGGAATAATTATGGCGTCTCCCCAGTCTCGTGGTGTCTGTTATTCTACCCAAACATGGTTGAATAGTCTATGCAGCCAAGCTGTTCCTACTTCTCTTGCTGCTTTAATTAGTTCATTTGGTATTGCATCCTGTCCCGGTGATTTGTTCAATGGGTCTAATCTGATGGCTTCTATAATTTCTTCTTTTAGTATGTCTTGTTCTAGTTCTTCGGTGACATCTGTGTAGGTCTCTTGAATTCCTGTGACATCTGATGGAATGTTGAGAAGTTGTTAGAAATACTGCTTCCATCTTATTAGGGTTTGTTTTTGTTCACTTATTGGTTCTCCATATTCGCTGTTAATTATTTCAATTGGGTCAAAGAGTTCTCCTCTGGTTCGCATTGCACTTATCTTTTTGCCTCCTTGAAATTTTTATTTAGGGTTTCTCCATTCTCTTCCCAGTCTTTTTGTTTTTCCCTCTTTACTATTCTATTGACATGTCTTCTCGCTATTCTATGTTCTATGTAATTACATTCCTGTTTGCTCTTTAACCACTTTTTATATTTTTCCTTTTTGTCTTTTACCGCTTTCTTTACTTCTGCGTTCCACCAACTTGTTATTTTCTTTATCCGTGTTTTGCGTTTTTTCGTGGTTCCACGTGTTATTTTTGCAGTATTTAAAATGCTTGATTTGAACATCACCCATTCTTCTTCCAATGTTTTTCTTTCTGTAGGTAATTTTACAAAGAGTTCAGTTAGTTCTTTCTCATAATTTTCCCTTACTGCCTCGTCTTTAAGGTGTGTTTTTTTTTTAAGGTTTACTGATTCTCATGGCATGTATTTTCCTGCTCTTTGTTTTCTTCTTCTGATGATTCTTATTGTGGCAATGACTGCTTTATGGTCTGTGTTTATACTGAAATTGGGCACTGCCCTTGCATCAAATATATTTCTCTTTCTGTTATTTCTTGTTAAAATAAATCAATTTGGCTTTTAGTATCTAAATCGTTCCATTTATACCAGGTGTATATTTGTGAATCTTTATATTTATAGAGTGTGTTTGTTATATAGATGTCGTGTTGGCTGCAAAGCTCTATCAGTCAACTTCCGTTATCATTCCTTTCATTATGCTGATCTCCAAATGCTCCCAGATGTTTTTCTATGCCCACTCTGTTGTGTCCTAGTCTTGCATTGAAGTCTCCCATAACTATGATTTTGTCCTGCTGATCTATTTTATTTAGCACGTCATGTATGTCTTCGTGGAAGTCCTCGCATTCTTGCTCATTATTGTTTGCATTACATGGTGCGTATATCTGTACATATGTTGTGATTGTTTATTCTTTTATTCTCACTGTTATGATTCTTTCTGATATATATTTTATTTCTAGTATTCCTCTTGCTAGCCGTGGTTCGATGACTATTCCCACACCGTGTCTTGCCCTTTCTTCCTGTTCTACTCCAGAGTAAACAAACGTGTAACTGTGGTGGAGCTCCTTGCATCCTTTCCCCTTTGTTCAGGTGTCCGCTATTCCCATCAGTCCAATTTTCCTCTCTTCCATTGTTTCTATAAGCTCTTCTTCTAAAATAAAGTTTGTTCGTTCGTTCGTTCGTTCGTTCTTCTCTACTATTGAAACCGCAGACTATCATTGTGCCTATTTTTTGAGTCGCTGATCTATCCATTAACATTGCCGGGTCGATTCCTGTTATAAGAATTCAAGTAAATAGTACTGCATTTACAAACTACAATACAATATTGTCATTCACAACAGAAATTTGCAACATCCGAGATAGCCTTATGCGGTTTGCTCTGTTTTATCCTTCGGCACTGTATCGTTTAAACCGCATTTAGCACATGGTGCTATATTCATATTTTGTATAGCACTATCGGCACTATATGTGTGTTGTGGACATATCACGCCGGACGCCTTCGCTTTCCGTGATAGTTTCTGGTACCCAGTTTAGGCTGTGTCGAATAGAGAGCCCGTGTCAATGTTAGACAGCCTGTTGGGTGATGTGTCCAGTAGCTGGCTAGTCTCTATTACTTCCTATAATATTTCTTGCTATCCATGTAAGGCGGGTTGGATCTCGAAGCCTAGGTATTGTTTTTTTTTTCTTCAAATCCTGTCCCATTGCGAATTCAAACCCATGACGAAAAGACCGGCAGGCGAGTGTGTATAATTATCTAAGATATCACATGCATAAATTCTGGATACCAGCTTTTATAATATCTGATCTCTGGGATACCAGTCTATATATGTTTAATGTCTTAGATACCAGTCTATATAATGTCTGAAGTCTGGGATACCAGTCTATATAATGTCTGATATCTGGGATATCAGTCTATATAATGTCTGGGATACCAGTCTTTATAATGTCTGATCTCTTGGATACCAGTCTATATAATGTCTGATGTCTAAGATACCAGTCTATATAATGTCTTATATCTGGGATATCAGTCTATATAATGTCTGGGATACCAGTCTATATAATGTCTGATCTCTTGGATACCAGTCTATATAATGTTTAATGTCTAAGATACCAGTCTATATAATGTCTGATGTCTGGGATATCAGTCTATATAATGTCTGGAATACCAATCTACAGGGTTGTCCATGGGACATAATTTACATTTCGTGGTAATTTATGCATGTCCCATCCCATCCCGTCCCATGGGACTTTCCCATGGGAATAACATTCCTATGGCCAAGCCTGGCAGGCTTGTCCATGGGACATGTTTTTCTGTCCCATCCAATATTAATTTATGCCTGTCCCATCCCGTCCCATCCCATCCCTACACTATTCAGAAAATCACCCTTTTGTCCCATGGGATTCCCATGGCCAAGACTGTCAATCTATATAATGTCTGATGTCTGGGATATCAATATATATAATGTATGATGTCTGGGATACCAATCTATATAATGTATGATGTCTGGGATACCAATCTATATAATGTCTGATGTCTGGGATACCAGTCTATATAATGTCTGATGTCTGGGATATAATGCTATATAATGTCTGAAGTCTGGGATACCAATCTATATAATGTATGATGTCTGGGATACCAGTCTATATAATGTCTGATGTCTGGGATATAATGCTATATAATGTATGATGTCTGGGATATAATGCTATATAATGTCTGAAGTCTGGGATACCAATCTATATAATGTCTGATGTCTGGGATACCAGTCTATATAATGTATGATGTCTGGGATATAATGCTATATAATGTATGATGTCTGGGATATAATGCTATATAATGTCTGAAGTCTGGGATACCAATCTATATAATGTCTGATGTCTGGGATACCAGTCTATATAATGTCTGATGTCTGGGATATCAATCTATATAATGTATGATGTCTGGGATACCAATCTATATAATGCATGATGTCTGGGATACCAATCTATATAATGTCTGATGTCTGGGATACCAGTCTATATAATGTTTGATGTCTGGGATATAATGCTATATAATGTCTGAAGTCTGGGATACCAATCTATATAATGTATGATGTCTGGGATACCAGTCTATATAATGTCTGATGTCTGGGATATAATGCTATATAATGAATGATGTCTGGGATATAATGCTATATAATGTCTGAAGTCTGGGATACCAATATATATAATGTCTGATGTCTGGGATACCAGTCTATATAATGTCTGATGTCTGGGATATAATGCTATATAATGTATGATGTCTGGGATATAATGCTATATAATGTCTGAAGTCTGGGATACCAATCTATATAATGTATGATGTCTGGGATACCAATCTATATAATGTCTGATGTCTGGGATATAATGCTATATAATGTCTGATGTCTGGGATACCAGTCTATATAATGTATGATGTCTGGGATACCAATCTATATAATGTATGATGTCTGGGATATCAATCTATATAATGTATGATGTCTGGGATACCAGTCTATATAATGTCTGATGTCTGGGATATAATGCTATATAATGTCTGATGTCTGGGATACCAGTCTATATAATGTCTGATGTCTGGGATATAATGCTATATAATGTCTGATGTGTGGGATACCAATCTATATAATGTATGATGTCTGGGATATCAATCTATATAATGTATGATGTCTGGGATACCAATCTATATAATGTATGATGTCTGGGATACCAATCTATATAATGTCTGATGTCTGGGATACCAGTCTATATAATGTCTGATGTCCGGGATATAATGCTATATAATGTCTGAAGTCTGGGATACCAGTCTATATACTGTGTGATATCTGGGATACCAGTCTATATAATGTCTAGGACACCAGTCTATATAATGTCTTATGTCTAGGATACCAGTCTATATAATGTCTGATGTCTGGGATATAAGGCTATACAATGTCTCATGTCTATGATCAATCAATCAATCATGTGCCATGCCGGAAAGCGTGGGCGATCATGACTCGCCATTTCACTCTATCACCAGAGTCGTGGATCAGCTCAGTGTTCCTGTCTCGTCCATGCCACGTGGCCAAGCCATCCAGGTATTTTCCTCTCGGTCTTCCTCTTGTTCTGTTCCCCTCGATTTTGTCAGTTGTCAGTAAGTTCTCCAATCCATTTCTGCTCATAACATGTCCAAAAAATTGTGACTGTCTTCGTCTAATTTCTCTAATCAGTCTACGATTTTCATTTGTCTCCTGTAGTACTTGGTCATTGGTTTTTCTATCTGTCCATGGTACTCTTTGCATTTTCCTCAGAAACCACATTTCTGTAGCCATCAAATGTTTTTCAGCTTGACTGCACATTGTCCAAGTTTCACATCCATACAAAAGAACAGAATCTATGTACCCCTTCAACACTCTTTTTCTCGTTTCAATTGACATCTTTTTATTGGTCAGAATGTTTTTAATCTTGCTAAAGGCTACTTTCGCCATGGCGATTCTTGTTCTAATCTCTTCAAGGCATCTCCCATCAGATGTTATGACTGTTCCGAGATAATTGTAACGATTCACTTGTTGAAGAATATTCCCATTTACTTGTATATTACATTGTGGTACTTCGTTCTTCCTAGTGACGACCATAACCTGTGTCTTCTTACAATTTAATTTCAACCCCAGCTGCTCACTGTGTACAACAACCGCGTCTACTAATTGTTGCAGGTCCTGTGCATTGTCTGCAATCAATACTGTATCATCTGCATATCTAATGTTATTGATGTTTCTTCCTCCAATGCTGATTCCATCCGGTACAATGGCGACGAGATGACGCGTTGGTTCTTCGGGGAGACGCTGTTCAGTGTTTTTCTGTGGATTTCCTGTGGTTATTTCGTGTTCGTTTATTGGAAGTGTTCAAAAGAAGCCACGGAAGGCAGATGGTGGATGAAATTTTGAGGGCAGCCGACAGATTATTTGTTGGTTATGGTCTCGAGTTTCGCGACGGCAGGCAGAGGATCTCTTTCGAGGGACAATGGTTGCGGTCATCCGGCCAGTATGGTCACTGCCATAGAGGAAAGCAACGGCAAACTACCTCTTTGAAAGTGCCTAGTACATTATGATTCGCTTAAAGACTGATCATGTCTAGTATACCAGCCTATATAATATCTTATGTCTGTGATATCAGGCTATATATTGTCTGCTGTCTGGGATATCAGCCTATATAATGTATATGCCTTTCTTTTTATCCTAACTATATAAATCTGCATGTCTTTGAATATATACAACTACGAGGGTAAGTTAATAAGTAAGTCACAAATGGCTGTAGAAAAATAACTAACTATGATAACAACTTGAAACCAGTTTATATTTATACATACATTGTCCCTTTATTTCTCAACATAATTTCCACCAACATTGATGCACTTATCCCATCGTTTTATCAGTCATCCCAAACCGGCTGTATAAAATTGAGTGCCTTGTTTTCATTTACCTGCCATCCCACAGAACTGTGTGACTTACTTATTTACTCGCCCTTGTAATTTTTCCAACCGCTTTACGGGAAATCGCTAGGGGCTAAGTCCACTGATATGCCACCTTGGCGGGAGACATTTCGCGAATGACGCCAAAGTTGAATGAGAGGTGAAAACGTGGTTTAGACAACAGAGCAGTTCTATGCTGCCGGTTTGGGAGGACTGATAAAACGATGGGATAAGTGCATCAATGTTGGTGGAAATTATGTTGAGAAATAAAGGGACAATGGATGAATAAAAATAAACTGGTTTCAAGTTGTTATCATATTTAGTTATTTTTGTACAACCATTTGTGACTTACTTATTAACTAACCCTCGTATATACATGTCTATCTAAATGCCTTTCTATCTATCATGTTTAGATTTACCAACGCCCACAGATACCAACCCATATAAATGTATGTCTGTATGCCTGTCTCTACCGCCTCAGATTTACTAACATAAACCGAGACCAAACTACGATAAATGTCTGTCCATATGTCCCTCTCTCTCTCTCTGTCTGTCTGTCTGTCTGTCTCTCTCTCTCTCTCTCTCTCTCTCTCTCTCTCTCTCTCTCTCTCTCTCTCTCTCTCTCTCTCTCTCTCTCTCTAACAACCAGTACTCTAGCACCAGCTTGTAAATGGATCTCGCCGATGATAAAAACAAACTATAATTCAATGCAAACCCAGCCTAATTTCCTTTATGCAGATCACCTATCACACCTGCTCACTTCACCGTCTCGGTAAATATGCAAATCGTGGCTCGTTGATTCCGGCAAGTCAACAACCATACAAGATTAAAGCATAGTAATGGGCCGGTTATTGGTCGAAGTTCTGCCTTCTCTTAACCGACCTTTGTCTGGCTTCTCTTAACCTGCTATTGTCTGCCTGTTTGCGCTTGTCGGTGTATCTGATTGGATTTTTTTGGATGGTCATTATGTGGTTCAGGTTATTAAACATTAATAATTCGGCTATGGCTGTTTAAACAAAGAAAACGCAAACAACAAGAGGCACAGTATATTGCTCGACATCACTTCTTCCTTCTCTTTTCCTTCGGGCTTACTGTATTGTCGATGCCGGGTGGCGTTGGTGATCCTGTCTCTCCACAACCTTCTGTCTCGTGTTCTGCCAGTCCTATATGGTATGTACGTACCTCCATGCTGTGATGCCGGACTGTCCTGTATCTTCTCTCCTGGTCTCCTTTCTGCAGCTCCTCTCTTCCAACTTTCCCGTTGTGGCAAAATACCCCAGCTTTCCCCTTCTTATCACATACCCAGAAATTGTGAACTGTCTTCTTCAAATAGTTCTCTTTGTGAGTTAACTTTTTTCACGATATCATTATTGTTCTTTCTATCAGTTCACGGTGTTCTCATCATTCATCCATACTAGGATATAATTTTTTTATTTTTTTTTTGGCATATCCTTTACAGGACATCACTGTCAACACCAGCATCTTTCAGCTGTATGTTGATTTCTTGGCAAGATTACGCTCATTAGTTTGCCATTGCTTTCTGAGCGGCCGGCTCACATACCCCGTAAGTTACCGAGGCGATTCGAACCACTGCTGAATCTCACCGTCATCACGTTACCGACGAGAGTATACGAGATTACGGAGAAAAGTCATAACCTCTAAGCCACAAAGCCGGCCTATGATATAATACATTCTTGTAAAATTAGTGACAAAACCTTCTCTGGGAAAACACAACGACAGCGAAGTAAGAAGCTGAACACTATGGACTGGCCGAGTATAGTAGTATCTCTAGCTTTACACAACAGCTTGCCTATCAGAGATGAGATTACATTAACCGCCGTTAACACTAAGATTTTAAACATTGCCAAGTTAGAAGAACTTTTAGGTATCATAATCACATGCCGCCGGTCTCCCTGGCTAGGGGTTACACGACTTTTTCCGTAATCCCCTATACTCTCGTGAGGAACGTGACGTGCGCGAGAATTGGTAGCGATTCTCTCCGCGTCGGTAACTTACGGGGCATGTGAGCCGGTCGCTCAGAAAGCAATGGCAACTAATGAGCGTAATCTTGCGAAAAAATCAACAATCAACTGAAAGATGCTGATGTTGACAGCGATGTCCTGTAAAGAATATACCAACACAAAAAAATCACATGCCATGACGATAAGCGTGGGCAGTCATGTTTCGCCATCTTACACGAGTCGTGGATCAGCTTCGTGTTCTGGTCACAGCCATGCCATGTGGTCAAGCCATCCAGATGAAATTAAACTGCACTCCGGATATAACTTGTGGAATAGCGTCATGTCGGATATAACATGTGAAATAGCGTCACTTCGGATATAACTTGCGAAATAGCGTAATTTGGGTTATACCTTCTGGAAAATCGTCAGTTCGGATTCACAAGTCACTTTTTGTCCTCTTGGAACTGCAGAATACTGTGAATATGTGATGATGTCAAAACGTTCAAATCCCTACGGCCAAGCCTCCAGGTTTGCGAGTCAGCTTTAACTCATTAGGAACCAACATGGAGAGCCTTGGCAATGCAGTGGCTAGGATACTTGCAGCGGGCACGCAGGTCGTGTGTTCCATTTACCATCGCGTGGGGCATTTTCTTTTAAATTGAACTCGGTTGCTAGGTCATAAAAAAGTAAAGTAAAAGACATTTTGGCACGCCTTAGGGAGTATCGGGCATTTTATGACATACACTTTGTTTAATAGATCAATCGACATGCGGTGGGGGGATGTGATAGGTATCACACCGGCCGAATTTACTTCCCAAGACATTTTCTGGTAACGATTTCAAGCTGGGTCGATGCCCGTGTCTCCATTATTGTTCTCTCTAAACTTTCCTGACGTTTCAAGTGACCAAAATATTTCAATTTCTTTTGTTTTATCGTAATGAATAGCTAACCCTCTTTAATATTCAGCTCTTGTCGTATGGGTGCATTTGTTCGATTCTGTATCCAAGATATTCTTAGAACCCGTGAATAATATTAATATTCAAAGGCATTTATGCGCTGTTCAGCTTGTTTAGTAAGTGTCCAGGTTTCACAGGCCTATGTTGCAATGAGAAAATGTGATGCTCTTAAAATATATGAAATGTGAAATACATGGTGTATATTCAATGCTTTAAACTATATTTTACGCACTTTGGCGAACTGATCATGCTTTGAAAAATGTCGTACATTAGCGCGGGGTAACTAAACGTGCTTCGGCATTTATTTTGCTCATTTGTGCCAACTATTTTTTTTTTTTTTCAATAAGATTGTAATATTTGAGAAAACTAGCCGTAGTTTTAAAGATAGTATGAACACTTCCATGAACTAATCATGGTTTAAAAGATATGGTTATACTGGATCCAAGCCCAGGCAATGTGCGATGGAATTCTAGCTGTAGTTCCAATCCACATACTTTCGTCTGTAAAGACGGCAAGGTGCCACTTACTTATACTTCTGGAGAACTGTGTATCTCTGAAGGATATTATGAGCACTTCGACGAACTAAGTGTCTTTTGAAATACATAGTAAGTAATGTGAGAAAACTGTATGAGGGAACTAGCTGTGCTTTGCAAGACTGTTTCGCATTTGGGCGAACAAATTATGTTGTGAAATATATAGCGCTTACTTACTTTAGGTGAACTAATCATGTTGTGAAAATATAGTGCATAATTTAGACGACCTAATCATGTTGTGAAATATATAGCGCATACTTTAGGTGAACTAATCATACTTGAAGTGTATAGCACATACTTTGGCTGAACTAATCATATATGAAGTATTCCGTGGCGACGGCGTTACGAACACAGTTCGTAATCTCGCATACCCGCGTTCGATACACAGCTGTGGGCGATTTGGCAGCAGACAGCATTACATTGTTTTTATGAAATGGTATGGGTGCCGATCGCTCAGAAAGCAATGGCAAACTACTGAACATAAACTTGCATGGGAATCACGAACAGCCAACAATGCTGGGGTTGACTGCTACGTCCTGTAAAGGATATGCAAAAACTTTTTAGTACATACTTAAGCCAACTAATCATATTTGAAGTATATGGAAAGTAGTAAACATGTGTTGAAAGATATTACGAGCATTTTAGGCGGTTAAATACTTTTTGGAAGAAATTGTTTATTGTTCTTTAGCACTGCATGTTTTACACGGATGGGTCGGTCGTTCGAGGAGTGAGACGTTCTTGGGCCTTTACGGCTCAGGCCGGGGGGAAAAGTGTGAAGGAAGAGTCTGGCACTTTTGCTTTGACCACAAGCAGCCTGACTATAGAAGTCATGGCAGTAAATAAAACAATACTATTGCTCGAGATACAGACATTCAATCGGGCATGTTTCCTTAGTGACTCAATGAGTATGCTCAGGAGGATAGAGATGGAGTGGGTCCGAAGAGAATGGCTGCTGTCTCTGGAGCGGTCTCGGCTGGCAAAGATTAGTTTCATCTTCGTGCCAGAGCATGCGGATGTACAAGGGAATGAGCAGGCTAACAGGCTTGCAGGTAGGGCTACTGTGGAAGGTGAACGAGCCATGGACCAGACAGACATTTTGAATGCTCTACGAGAAGTAAGTCGTTTACGAGAACCAAGCGATGACTGGGAATCTACAACCATGGCCAGGCTGCGAGAACAGCAAGTTAAAAGAGCTGTGGCCAAACAAGAACACAACGCAGGAAGCCAAAGAAGAGTAATAAACCAACACAGCTGGTGTCGTGAACCGCTACACCCGGCGGGATTTACTGAGGAGTGGATGCGAGCACTTATTGACTGAATGGTTCGATGTGCAATGAGGATGATCTGTCGACTAACTAACTGAGTGTTTTATATGCTGTTATTATGGAGTATTTTAGTTTGATGTGATTTTGAGCTAATTACCACCAATATAAAGCATGTCCTTTACAGAATGTTGCAGTCGACCCCAACATTCTTTGGTTCTTTGTGATTTACTAGGCAGTTTTTACGTTCAGTAGTTTGCCATTGGCTTCTGAACGACCGACGCTCTTACCTTCGAAATCAACGCAAAGCAGTCTGCTTCCAAATAGTCTGCCGCTGATTTTGTACACTCATTTCGCTATGTCGGGGAATTGGGAAACGCATGCCTGCTCCTAAGCTACAGAGCTGACACCAATTATATAAAAGATCATAATATAATTGAAGGGAAATATAAGTTGAGTTGAGTTGAACTAAGAACAAACATCACATTACTCTGGACATTCCCATATTCGCTCCGTCCCCTCGTTCAACAGCCAGCGAAGAGTCACACTACTAATCGTTCCCGCCGCTATCTGATTTAAAGTTCTCCTGGTCTTCCCTCTTAGTTTTGAGATTCTTCCAGAACCCCTGCCAATCCCCAACACTCTCATTCTTTCCACATATTTGTTCTCAATCTGTTCCTCCACCTTCTCCACCTGGTCCCATTGGCGCGCGACCACCTCTCCCTTGTCCATAGGTAATCGACCACCAAGAGATGCATTCCCTGCCAGCCTATCTGCATGTTCATTCCCCCGCACTCCCACATGGCCAGGGCAAAATATCCATACAATTCTCACAATCTGTCACCTCTGATGTTCCACATGGAACATTCCTTTCTCCACTTTACTAAGCATACTCCTTGAGTCCGTGATGAATACTGTATGTGTTGCAGTGGTCTCCTCTAATCACCGGAATGCCGCCGCTACTATTTCCACCCCATTCTCATGCTGGAGGTCGTAGCCACATATGCCATAATCTCCTTTTTCAAGAATCGTCCATTAGCGTTCGCAATGAAATCCCAACCACTCCGCCCGTTTCTCACTACTGACCCATCAGTATATATCACTATGTCACCAAGATGTGTATTACTCTGGTTCAGTTGTTGCACCTCATACTCTGTGCCGCCCGCTGCCCATTCTCTGCACTCACGACCCAGTGTTACTATTACATTGTGCCAATCCGTCCTGTCTGTCTGTACTTCAGCCCACTCTTTTTCACGATTGATGGTCTCTAGATCACAAACCTGACGTATCGATATTCCCGCTTAAGCCATCCAGGACTGCCTCATCTTAATCTATGACCCCTAATCATATCCATGGCTTCATGCAGGGGGTGATCCCTATCTGCAGCAACTCTCAGGTAACATTTTACTTGAAGGACCCTATGCCTATCCGTCATTGTTGATAGCGCCAGGATATGCCTCATGCATATAATTGATGTGTCCTTTGTGCATCCCAGAATTACCCGTATGACCGCATTGTATGTGCGCTCCAACCTTTCAAGCGGGCTCTTTGATATTGTCAGGACCCCCAAACTATACTCAGTTACAGAAATTATTAACTACTGAAAGAGCCTGTAAAGCATCCTCTGCTCTACCCCTTTTGCTAGCAGTAAGTCCCCTACCAGCCTTCACAACCAAAGCCTCCACATGATCTTTTAAAGACATACACCTGTCCAAGGTGATACCCAAGTACTTCAATTTACTCTCTCAACTAAGAGGACATCCAGTAAATATAATACATGGGACATCTGCCTTGACAATCCGGTTATCCAGTGAGTACCACACAACCGATGCCTTGTCTGGGTTTATAACGGCCCCTGCGTTCCTGCACCACTCCGGCACCCTGTTTATAGCCACCTGTAAGTCGTCCCTATCCCTTTCCTTATCTCTGCCCTGTCTGTACACCAGCAATTCATCTGGAAATGTTAACATTCTACCAACACCTGGTGTAGGAAATATTAATAAGTAACATAGACACAAAATAACATACAGTCCTAACTCGTGTAATCTTCTCAACCGTAAATATGTGAAGACAGTAATCTCGGCGGCCATGTTGGATTTTAGCAGGCTATTGAAATTATATTAGTTCCTAACATTTTAAGTTAAGAAGATTACGTTTTCGTCGTGTTTTGAGAAATATTAACTTAACAAAAATATTTAAGTTTTTGTTGATGTTTTTTTCTTAAATGCAAATAATTTAACTTGTCTTCTAGTTGATTTGTTTGTTCCTGATGTTGTTGGCAATCTCCTTACTGTAAGACTATAGAAATTATTGTCTAGTCTTACTGTAAAGGCAGCCGCGAAGGCTTTGTGGCTGGTTGTCGCCCTCCAGCTGCGTGATCACGGGTTTGAATCCTTGTGGAGGCGGAGTTTGAAAATGAACCTGGCGTCCCGGGTAGACACAATCAAAAATGGGTACCGAAAAATGTATTGGGAAGTAAAGGCGGCTGGTGTGACACTAACCACATCAGCCACCTAGTGGCGTTTGGTCTATGAGAATATGGATCTAGCACCATATGCCCAGTGCTCCTTACTACATATACTATGGTCCTTTAGTAATTACTGTTTTTATAGGGTGTATTTTTAATGACTGTGCAGTGTTTGAAAATATTGCCGGTCCAAGTTTTGTATTCACCTTCTGTAAAGTTCATGCAACATAATAGGTAAATACAAAACTTGGACCGGCAATATTTTCAAACACTGCACAGTCATTAAAAATACCTGCTTTATTTTAAAGGTAATCTTCTGCTTGGTGGTCGGCGCGGGTTCTTTGTGTTGTAATGGAAAGAATGGAGGATCCGTGTTGTCAAGAAGGGACTAGGAATAAATTCCTGTTCGGAATAACAGCAGGTGTAACTATCATATTGTTGACGGATTTTACATTCACGCTATGACATCATCCATGTTTGATGGTCGCACTTTTTGCAGTACAGCGAAATGGAAACTAGGAGAACTGATTCAATTGAACTCCATGAGTCAGCCGCAACTCTCACTTTTTCTGTGCGGAAATTCCCTCAAAAATGACGAAACAGGCAAAGCACTTATCTACTTCAAATTCTTCTCAGACAAAAACCTTTTACATACAAGAATCCAGATTCGCGGGAGCAGATAGTTCCACAACATCCCGCTTGTCCATACCGAAAACTATAACAGTAATTACCTTACTATTCTTCGCTGTTCTTCATCCGTCCTTGACTTCTGCTGAACCAATCAGCGACAACCAATGGCCGTCTGAATTGAAGTTTGGAATAATTCTACCCTACGACCAAGAGCACCAGTTTAACATGAAGAAAGTGTATCCAGCTATATCCATCGCTTCAGAGACAATCCGACAGCAGCTATACCTCCCAGCCAGCATCAGAAACATCAGTCTAAATTACGCAGATTCTGAATGTTCCGAGACATTCGGACCATTAGCAGCTATTTACATGTACAAGAAAGGCAAAGCCGATGTCTTCTTTGGTCCGACTTGTGACCTGGCAGTCGGCCACGTTGGGCTCTACAGTAGACGATGGAATATTCCAGTGATTACCACGGGAGGATTCCCCGGGGAAATGGATGACAAGCAAGAATTTGGACTGTTGACTCGTATGCAGACGACAAACACAGAATTCAGTAAAGCTTTTGAACGTATTATCGAGCATTTCCAGTGGCAAAATATTGGTTTTCTTAGCGACTCTACCAACAAAGACTGCTACCATAGGCTGTACTCCGTTTATAGAGTGGTAGCCAGCAAGTACAGGACGCCTCAATTTCATAAGTATTTTAAAGACTGCGACAGCCAGGTGCTGGAGGGTCTTCTAAAGGAGGCGCCCAAGATGGTCAGGAGTAAGTACGTTGTGGTTTTGTTTCCAATTTATGGTCATTTCATTTCATTGAGACTGCTCTCCTCATAACATAGGGAAAAGAATAACTTAATATCGTGTACTGTTTATAACAACCTAAACATGATCCCATTGTAAGACTGTCTTAAGAAGTCATCGGACTTCATATTTATATTAAATCTTTGTTATAATGATGTAAAGTGATGAATTCTTTTCCTCGACGATTTTTTTCTTTGAATGCACAAGTATCTGACATGATAACAGCTAGGCTAACAATTTACCGAGAGGGTCGACTTCATCGCACCGGGTGTTACCCCGTTTGGCTGGGTCTCCCTCATCAGAGCAGCAGGCGCTTGCCGAGAGCATCGCACATCGCACGAACTCTGTAGCTCCAGCGATGCTCTCGGGCAGTCTCCGGAATCAGTGGACTCGCGGTCTTAACGACTCCGTCCAGAGAGCGAACGTTCGACCGAACACCAGGCAGACGGCTGAACCTCACGTTGAAAGGGGTGATCATACCATATTTTCTTATTCTGTACCAAATTCACCCGTTCCATACCGCGAATCGAACCAAGCCATAGAAGTTAAAGGCGGACAGTGCAACATGCAAGCCAATCCGACCCCCTAGATCATCTGTGCGTGCGCACTGCCACATTGTCCGTTAGAATTAACAAATTCACTCCGAGAAATGTTACATCAATAAGCTTCCTTCCCTCAAAAACACAGTAGGGGCAGAAATTCCATGATGCTGAATCTAACCAATGCTTTTATTGAAAACACTCACTTTGAGATCTGAGTGCCAAAGAGGAAGTACAAGAAAAAGACGCATTTGTAACACACACTTTTAAAGATGTTGGAGTCCAAAGCAAATTAATTAAGGCAGTCAGAATGTTTGTAACGAGGCGTGGCTATGCCACTTAGCACCCCAAAAAAGGTGTATCATGTCTGAATGTTTGTAACGAGGCGTGGCTATGCCACTTAGCACCCCAAAAAATGTGTATCATGTCTTCTTCTTATAGTCTGTGCGGTGTGGTCGTGATGTTTGTTCGCGATCTCCCTGTCTCACATGTTTCCAGTCATTTCCGACATGAATGTTCCTTCATGCCGTAATGTCAAGCTGTCCAGCTTCTTCTCTCTAGGTTTCCCTATGGCTCTCTTCTTCTTCTTTTTCTTTCCTGTAGTCCTGTTGTCACGATACTATACAGTTTACTCCACGCCGTGGATTGTCCAAAGAATGTGGAAGGGTTACTTCAGCTAGGTCAGACTTTGTGGTATCGAAAACAGGTGGGTTAACTGTTGCCGAGCAAGTACTATAGTTCACCTCTTGTATAATCTTCCATTTGGTGAAATCCTGGCGCCCAGATAGTGGAACTTGTCCACGTGTCTCAGGTGTGTTCCATTGACTATTATGTTGTATTTTTCGGGGTTTTTAAACCATTACCTGAACTTGTCTGCTGTTTAGACTGAGGTCTTTGTTTCAACTCTATTCCAGTTATTGCATCTCTTCTTCTTCTTCTTTCCTTCCCTTACATGATTGTGTGGCATTCTGTTTTATGTGGTGCGCCTCCTGGTTGTTGCATTTTACTTCCTTTTCTTCTTTCGTTCGCTGGCGTTATTGCGTGGCATTCTGGTTTGTGTGGTGTACTGGCTAGTTGCCTCCGTCTTCAGAACCTTTCCTTTGCTAGAGTAGACTGTGGCCATTCTTGAGTTTAGATATGTATGTATGCACACGCGTGTCTGCCCATGTATGTACGCACATACATATCTAGAGCAGTCTGACTTTGCTGCGCCGGAGACTCGCCGTCGCCTCTTATCCTGTTAGTTGAAACAGTTCCGCATCGTGAATGCCTGGAGTTGGAATTTTGCGGCCAGAGGTGATGAATGCACTAGCCATGGGAGTGTTTTGCAGGTTTTAAGCGCTCACCCCCAACTCTGTGCCCCGGCTATTACAACAACAATTTGGAACCAATTATTGCACTGATACTTGTATTTATTCTCCTTTCCGCTTTCTTTCGGTTAAGGTGTGCCTTAAAAGTCTCTTTTTTAAGTCGCTTACAAGTCGACAGGGTCGACTTCATTGCATCGGGTTTTATCCCATATGGCTCGGTCTCTTTCCGCAACGCGGCAAGCGTCGCACAAAGCACGAACTTCGTAACTCTAGCGACGACCCACAGAAGTCTCCGAAAAATTTAACTCGTGAACCGAAGAAGGCGGCCCGGAATCGAACCCACAACCTTCGGAGCCCGGGTCAAACGGCTTGACCACTTCGCCACGGAGAATAGTGTGTAATTATGCAGGTGTGTAACTCAAAGCTTCACGTATCAGACTTCGGCATGTATTTTGACACAGTATACCTCATCTGCCGGCTTCCTGGCCTAGAGGTTAGCGACTTTTCTCCGTAATCTCTAATACTCTCGTAAGTAACGTGACGACGGTGAGAATCAGCAGTGGTTCGAATCGCGTCGGTAACTTGCGGGGTATGTGAGCCGGCCGCTCAGAAAGCAATGGCAAACTACTGAGCGTCATCTTGCCAAGAAATCAACAATCAGCTGAAAGATGCTGATGTTGACAGCGATGTCCTGTAAAGGATATGCAAACAAATTCCATACCTTCTCTAGACATATTTCATTCCAGGTAACAAGCTCTACCTACCCGTGAACGTGTTTACCTATAATAGTTTTGCCAGGGTAGTGGTGTTACAGCACGCCACTTGCAGTTTCCATCCGCCGGGTATTTGTAATACCCGCAACCAGCACACAGAACCTCTGGTTTTCTTTGTGAACTTATCCCAGACGTCTAGGTGTGGCATTCGTCTTCTTCGTTCACCTTCAGACATCATTGTGAATAATTGTGAAGAAAGCCGCTGGAGAGATGATTGGATGGATGGATTAATGGATGGATGGACAGATGATTGGATGGATGGACAGATGATTGGATGGACGGATGGATGGATGGATAGATGGATGGATGGATGGATAGTTGGATGGATGGACAGATGATTGGATGGATGGATGGATGGATGCACAGATGATTGGATGGACGGATGGATGGACAGATGGTTGGTTGGATGGATGGATGGACAGATGGTTGGATGGATGGATGGACAGATGATTGGATGGATGGATGGATGGATGATTGGATGGATGAATGATTAGATGGTTGAATGGATGGATGATTGGATGGTTGGATGGATGGACAGATGATTGGATGGATGGATGGATGGATGGACAGATGATTGGATGGACGGATGGATGGATGGATGGACGGATGGATGGATGGATGGACAGATGATTGGATGGATGGACAGATGATTGGATGTATCAATGGATGGATGGATGGGTGGATGGATGGATGGATGGATGGATGGATGGATGGATGGATGGATGGATGGATGGAAAGATGATTGGATGAATGGATGGCAGATATTTGGATGGATGGGCAGATTATTGGATGGATGTACTTTAAAATAAATAAGGGAATGAGAGAATATTCCTTTTAACAACCAAGTGTTCAGAGCGTTGACATCAGCGTGTTCATAAATGCTGCTAATTAACACCCTGCACTGGCTTCAAAGACCGCACCGGTCTGTAATCTGTTCTGCCTTACGCTGCAAGAAGCCTCCATATTAATTAAGCACTGTTTTCTTTGTTCCTTGTGATCAGAAAAACAGCCAGACAGCAGTAAAACTAGACAGTTTGTGTATGTTCGTAGGTCGCTGACTACCATTATGATGAACAATCGATTCCACTGTACTCTGAACATACCGATAAACCGTCAGTCTCCTCTAGCAGAAGTCGTAGATCGTGAAGGTTACGAGCCGGGTAGCTATATGTCGGATCCGCGGTGGTGTGATGGTTAGTTATCTGGCCTCTTAGCCCGGAGGTCATGTTTTCGAATGCACATCAAGGTGTATTTTAAACTTGACTTGGGTTTTCCAAGTCCACAAAGCTTAAAATGTGTACCACGAAATGTCTTGAGAAGTGGATCAGGCCGGCGTGAGAGTGACCACATCACATCCGGGGTACCGAATTGTCTATAGAAATATGGTTCATAAATAACACGAGTGTATTGTTTGGCGTTTATAGAAGTAGAAAACAGAATTAGAAACTAGAGGATACATAAAAATTTAAAGCTATAGTTACCGACCAGGAATAAAAACTGTCATCTCCAAAGTACAACGGCGCCTCGCTGCAGGAGCAAGTGTATTTCGGTGCATGACCAACTAGACACCTCAAAAAAGGTGTCTTCAATAGTCATTTGGGTTGACAGGTTCGAATCCCAGGTAATAACTATAGCTTTCAATTGTTATGTTGTCTAGTGCGTCTTCTAGGCTCTAATTCTTTCCCTTACTTCTATGAGCTCCAAATAATACGTGTATGTATTTATGTGCAGTCTTAGTGGCCTCAAATGGTTCCCCAATTTATATTGGTAGAAATATGGTTCTAACAAGATATGCACATTATCATTATCTAGTAGCAGATCTTTTGGAGAATGCCGCTTTCATTACGGCGCGCCGAAATATTCTCGAACTCTTGCCATCGTGCCTGACTTATACACCCTCAGGTGTCTGCAGTGTCTTGTGCTCATCGTCGTGTTGGTGGATACTTGGCTCTTCTTCCACTAACTGCGCCATTCATAACTCCCCAAGCCAATGTCACGTTTGATGTCACCAAAGTATTTTAGTTTCCTAGACAAGTTACTGTTTGTGAACGAGTTATCTCCCATGTTCAGGTTATGTAGAGGTTCAGTATATGTCTGTTGAGTATCTGTATCTGTCTGTTGAGTATCTGTATCTGTCTTTTACCTGCATCTGTCTATTTAGTATCTGTCTGTTGAGTATATGCATCTGTCTGTTGATTATCTGCATCTGTCTATTGAGCATCTGTCTGTTGAGTATATGTATCTGTCTGTTGAGTATCTGTATCTGTCTATTGAGTATCTGCATCTGTCTGTCGAATAACTTCATCTTTCTGTCGAGTATTTGCATCTGACTTTTGAGTATCTGCGTCTGTCTGTTGTGTAACTGTATCTGTCTTTTGAGTATGTGAATCTGTCTGTTAAGTATTTGTACCTCTATTGAGTATCTGTATCTGTTGAGTATCTGTTCGCAATCCCGCACACTCTCGTATGAAACACAGCTGCGCGAGATTCGGCAGCGGATCGCGTCGCGCTGGTTACGTATGGAGGTATGTGAGCTGGTCGTTCAGAAAGAAATGGCAAACTACTGAACGCAAAACTTGCCAAGACATTAACAACAGCTATAAATTCTGGTGTTGACTGCAATGTTCTGTAAAGGATATGCGAAAACAAAAGCACAACATCCTAGCTGTGGCCTAGTCATCTCCCTGGCACTTTGAAAATCGTGAGTTCGTAGTCTGACTGCGTCGCTGAGACCATGACTACAATATTTAGAAAACCCTTGAGGATCAGCACTGGAACTACAAAACTTGTGCCTTGTACGATGCTCTGGGCATCGGCTTGCCGCTCTGCGAACAGAGACCGAGATAGATGAGACAAAACTGTGTACAAGGAAGTCAGTTTTCTCCACTCTACTCTTTAACCTGTGGTTACTCTAAGTTACTATGCGATGGACACTCAGATTCATCAACATTGGAGACGCAAGGATAAGCTCGAGGAGGAAGGAGGGAAGGAAGAAAGAAAACAAGAAGAAAGAAAGCTGAAGAAGGGGCTCGAAGAAAGAATAAAGAATAAGGTGAAGAGGAAACAGCAACAGCAGGAAGAAACAGAAACTCGACCCTCGCTAACAGAACTAATTTCGTTTCCACAAACTTTTGAATGTCAATTTTTTACCTGCCAAAGTTGCATTTCCTGCAGGGACCAAAAGAATATGTTAACTTCAACGGAAATGCTGAAAACAGATACAGAAAGTGAAGAGTGTGTCTGTTTCTTCTAGCCCTTCTCTTTTATCCTAGGATGTGGGTGACGCTAAGAAAGCCTCATTTATTTCTTTCGCTCGCTTTGAACTCAAGCGTAGTCCTTACACGTGCTACCACTTTTAGTAGCAGTGGACTGATTTTTGCGTGTGGATTATCTTTCCCTATTATCAGTGTCTCTCGCCATCGGGCAAACCCACTCCGACTTCAGAGGCGCTTATACCTCTGCCCACGACAGAGAAGTCAACACTTTAGTCCAACTGATTGTTGTGGGGGTTGAACCCGCTGCTACGGCATCAGAACACCGGTTGTTTAAGGACGACTTTTCTTATCCATTCAGCCATGCTGACCTCCTAAATATTCTCATGTGGCAGACCGACCGCTAAAGTTTCCTCTATCTATGGCGCGGAAGCCTGGACAATGAACAAGCAATTGGAAAGTCCAATAGAGGTCATGGAGATGTGGATATACAGACGAATCTGTCGTATTTCAAGGAAGCAAACACAATCACATACAGAAGTGCAGGTCGGCATGGCCGAATGGATAAGAATGTGTGTTCTTAAACATCTGGTGTGCTGATGCCGAGGTAAGAGGTTCAACCCCTATACCGGACAGCTGGACTAAAATGTTGACCTGTCGTCCTTGACTTGGGGACGTACATTACAAGTACCTCTGAAGTCGGAGTGGGTTTGCCTAATGGCGAGGGACACTGTTAATAGGGAAAGCTAACCCACACGCAAAATTCAGTCCATCATTACTATAAATAGTGTGTATGGATTATGCTTGGGTTCAAAGCGAGCGAGCGCCAAAAAAAAAAAAAAAACAGAGGTTCTAGAAAAAGTATGAATAAAAGGAGTGTTGATGGAAGAAAGAAATAAGAGGCAAGTTAAATATATCGGCCATATTAAAAGACAACACTCTTTAAAACTCATACTAGAGTTGAAGGCAAGCGAGCAAGAGGTAGACAACGATACAAGTGGGAAGATAACATCAAGAGATGGATCAACAGTAATCTGAAAGAATGTTTTATTGGGGCGAGAGACAGACAGTGTTTGAGATGCTTTACAGCCAACCTTAATTGTAGAGACGCCACCTGATTGATTGTGACACTGACGGCAGATAGAGGTTATCTCTGAAGCCGTTGAAATCAGTGGCGCCACAATGGGTTGTGAAGTAATTGCAGGAAACACAAAACGGGAAGGTTTTTGTGTATCATGTGACTCGCTACTCCAAGACTGCTCAAACTACAACATACCAAGGTTTACCTTCTGGCCTAGAGAGACAACAATGGAAGATACACTTTATGGACCGCTGAGTGAACTAAAAAAAAGACTGTTAGATTCATACAAGAGACAACATTGCAGTTATAGACATATTTCAAGCGAACGAAAGAAGAAGATTGATTGATTGATTGATTGATTGATTGATTGATCTAGGAACCGACATCACAGCATTCGGGACATTCCCATAAGCGCTCCGTCCCCATCCTCAGCAACCAGCGAAGAGTTCCAACACTAATAGTTCCAGTAGCAATCTGATTATATGTCCGTCTCGCATTTCCTCTGAGCGTCGAGCGTCGGCCAGATCCCCTCGTCACTCCTCGCTGCCTCATTCTAACCAGACTATGATGATCCATTTGCTCCTCCGAGGTGTACACGTGCTCCCACAAGGCCGCAACCACATCTGCCTTGTCATGCATCAATACTCCACCAAGTTCTGCCGAGCCAGCCAATCTGTCCGCCTGTTCATTCCCCAGCACACCGGCATGCCCAGGAGAAAAGATCCAGGTGATGCTTGCTACCCGTGACCTCCGAAGCGAAGCAAGCCACTCTGCACGAAGCTTGCCTGTTCTCACCCTTCTCAGCATACTTTCTGAGTCAGTTACAATCACAATATGTGTATGTATCGTGTTTTCTATCCAGCGGAAAGCTGCACTGACCGCCTCCACCTCCATTCTTAAGCTAGATGTAGTGTCATCATACGCCAGGCTCTCCTGCACCAAACGCCGACCATTAGTTTTTGCCAAGAACCCCCAAGCACTTCTCCTACCTCTCAACACCGACCCATCCGTGTAGATAATCGCTAAACGTCGACCATTGGAAAACCACAATAACATTTTGTCTTTAACCCTTCCGTCTCGGACAGTTGTAATCTATGTACTTTGTTGTCTTAGTTGTTGCGTTCGGTATTTGTGTGGTCAATGTTACTTTAACTCTTCGGTTAGTTAGTTGCATATGTTTTACAGGACGCCACAGTCAACCGCAAGATTTTTCTGTGGCTGTTTGTGATTTCTTGTCACGTTTACGTTCATTAATTTTCTATTGCTTTCTGAACGACCAGATCTCATACCATTTTATAAAAAACAACGTAATGCAGTCTGCTGCCACATCGCCCGCATCTGTGTTTCGAACGCGGAATATGGGATAACGAATTGGGTCCGTAAATCCCTTCGTCAGAGAGCCCGAACTCTTGGATACCAAGTAATTATTGCTGTATTGCCTCACGACCAATAGTGATTTTCATCATCTCATCTCATCATGTTCCTCTTGTACCTTGCGGTGTCGAGAAGTATAAACAGAGGGAGAGTGCCCGTTTACGGGCTTCATGTATCGATATTCCCGTGGACTCTGCTATTCCCTCCGTCCATCGTTTACATGATCAGCCTCTTCCTCTGCTTCCATTTGATATTACATCATTGCGTTTTATGGTATACTATTAGTTGGTAATATAGTTGCATGGCCAAACCATTTAACTTGCTGCTTTCTGAAAAAATCTAGCGCTGCTAAAACCCCAATTTTGGTCCTGATTTCTTCATATCTTATTTCCTCCCTTCTTGATACATTGAGTATTCTTCTCAGGAATCTAACTTCTACTGTTATGATTTTTCTTTTCTCTTTTTCTGACATTGTCCAGGTTTAGCATTGGTAGCATAGAGTTGGTAGGAAAGTTGTGTTGCAGAGTTATTTCTTAGTAACACGTTATTTCTTCTTCTTCTTCTTCTTCTTCTTCTTCTTCTTCTTCTTCTTCTTCTTCTTCTTCTTCTTCTTCTTCTTCTTCTTCTTCTTAGTAACTGTTGATACATGTTTGTTCTCTAGTATTGGTGCCATTTGTCCAATGAGTTGGTATGCCTTATTGCATCTATTTTCGATCTCATCTTTTAATTTGCCATGTGATGATATTATACTTTCTAAGTAGTGGAGCGGCTGGCCCAGTGGCTAGAATGTCGGGCATTCCTTCGGGAGGTCCGAGTTCTAATCCTCCGTAAGGCGTGGAGTTTTTTTTTTTTTTCTGTCCTGTGCAAAAAAGAAAACTAAACCTGCACAGTTCGTGGCGACTGCACTAGCCAGGCGGCCTTAATTCCACAGGCTCAAGACCCCGCCCCCTGTCCTACACCGCAAGGTACTATAGGCAGTAAATGACAGGGTTTTTTTTATACTTCTTAAGTACTTGAAGCACTTCACTTGTTTCAGGGGGTGTTCTTGTAGATGAATCTGTGTTGTTTTTACTTCTTTGGTTATCGTCATTATCTCTGTTTTAATGATACTAGACCATTTCATATGGTCTTGTATTCTACTTCTGATTTTGCTATTAGTGCTTGACCGTCAGCAAATAGAAGTTCTTTACATGTGTTAGTTGCCGTTGGTTCTTCTTCTGTGACCTTGTTTGACATGTGATGTTGCGGTGTCTGTTTGACTGGTGCTTCGTGCAGAGTGGCTTGCTTTGCTTCGGAGGTCACGGGTAGCAAGCATCACCTGGATCTTTTCTCCTGGGCATGCCGGTGTGCTGGGGAATGAACAGGCGGACAGATTGGCTGGCTCGGCAAAACTTGGTGGAGTATTGATGCATGACAAAACAGACGTGGTTGCGGCCTTGTGGGAGCACGTGTACACCTCGGAGGAGCAAATGGATCACCATAGTCTGGTAAGAATGAGACAGCGAGGTGTGAT
This sequence comes from Cepaea hortensis, assembly GCA_963921405.1. NCBI lineage: Eukaryota > Metazoa > Mollusca > Gastropoda > Stylommatophora > Helicidae > Cepaea > Cepaea hortensis. Next base: position 458,362,080 of record OY992876.1, on the reverse strand, counting down.
GAGGGGATCTGGCCAACGCTCGACGCTCAGAGGAAAGGCGAGACGGACATATAATCAGATTGCTACTGGAACTATTAGTGTTGGAACTCTTCGCTGGCTGCTGGGGATGGAGACGGAGCGCTTATGGGAATGTCCCGAATGCTGTGATGTCGGTTCCTAAATCAATCAATCAATCAATCAATCTGGTTTCTTTACAAATGCTGTCTATATCACCTAGAGTGATATAGTTTTAAAATAATTGCATGCGGTAGAAAGAACAGCTAGTTGATAACTTGTGATATAGGTATCGTGTAGAACGCAATTTACGACAGGGAAATTATTTTCTACCGCTAGTTCCCACCGTCATCTTGGCTGGATACGCCACTGCTCGAGATACACGACTGTCATTCCTAGCCTTTGTCTATGCTACGTCACCATCGGTGGCTCAAGGTTTTTCTTACAGTAAAGGACCCAGTCCCACGCCTTCAGGCGTAGTACGTCTGTGGTAAGTCAAGTCAACGACCCTTTCACACTACTTGAGATGTAGTGCATCTGTGGTAAGTTAAAGTCAACGACCTTTTTACACGATTTGAGATGTAGTGCGTCTGTAGTAAGTTAAAGTCAACGACCTTTTTACACGATTTGAGATGTAGTGCGTCTGTAGTAAGTTAAAGTCAACGACCCTTTCACGCGCCTTGAGATGTAGTATGTCTGTAGTAAGTTAAAGTCAACGACCCTTTCACACGCCTTGAGGATTATTGCGTCTGCTGGAAGTAAAGACAACGACCCTTTCACGCGCCTTGAGGATTATTGCCTCTCCGGGGGATATAGTCAACGACCCTTTCACACGACTTGAGGATTAGTGACTCTGCGGGAGATATAGTCAACGACCCTTTCACGCGCCTTGAGATGTAGTATGTCTGTAGTAAGTTAAAGTCAACGACCCTTTCACACGCCTTGAGGATTATTGCGTCTGCTGGAAGTAAAGACAACGACCCTTTCACGCGCCTTGAGGATTATTGCCTCTCCGGGGGATATAGTCAACGACCCTTTCACACGACTTGAGGATTAGTGACTCTGCGGGAGATATAGTCAACGACCCTTTCACACGACTTAAGGTGTTCTGGGTATGTGGAGCTGGCCCTATACTTTATAGACCAACCGGCGTTCACTATCACGTCAGCCACCATTACTTCCCGGAATAGTTTCTGGTTCGTTATTTAGACTGGGTCGAGTGGGGGAGGGGCACTTTTAAAAACAAATCCCTGCCTCGGTGAAGATTCAAACACATGCCAACCGGTAGAGCAGGAAAACTTGGCAGCCACTGCTAAACCAGTTGATAAATGCAGGGGTGTTGATGTGTGCAGTACCGCCCACCGCCTTTACTGTTGGTGTTGTTGTTATTGTTGCAGCTGTAGCTACTATCGATCATGTGACATCCGAACTCTTCTCCTTACTTGCAAGTGACATATAGTGATGCATGCACGTCTTCTTCTTCTTCCTCTTCTTCTTCCTCTTCTTCTTCTTCTTCTTCTTCTTCTTCTTCTTCTTCTTCTTCTTCTTCTTCTTCTTCTTCTTCTTCTGCTTCTTCTTCTTCTTCTTGTGCCTTTTATTCTTCTTCTCCTCCACCTCCATCCCACCTTCTCCTCCTCTTCTTCATTTTTCTCCTCCTCCTCCTCCTCCTCCTCCTCCTCCTCCTCCTCCTCCTCCTCCTTCTTCTTCTTCTTCTTCTGCTTCTTCTTCTTCTCCCCCTCCTTCTTCTTCTCTTTCTCCATTTTTCTCAGTGAAGTGCTAACAGGGGGCAGGGGAGAGAGATGCAGATAGACAGATAGACAGAGAGAGAGACACAGAGAGAGAAAGAGAGAGAGAGAGAGATACAAGGATCTGTTGCCTTGTCGATGTGTCAGTTCTGTTCGTCCACACTGCCCTTGGACATCAACAATATGAGGATACAAGTCACGTGGACCTCCACGATGGCCACACGTTCGGTCAGTTAGTAAGAATACAGAACCCGACGTTTGTGATGCTTCAACCGACAGTTCGGTATCTTTTTCTTGTTTTGTCACAATGATTACAGACATCTTGGTATCAATCATCTGTAAAGAAAGTAATTTGCTATTGCTTTCCTTCTTGGCAGTGACAATACAGGTCGGTGACCACAGCTATAGAAATTAGACGTAGACAGTCACCAAATGTTGGTCACGTTATGAAAAGAAATAAATTGGACAACTTGCTGACAACTGGCAAGATTAAGGTGGAAAGAACACGGGGAAGGCAGAGAAGTAAACACCGGATGGCTTGACCACGTGGTATGGTTGAGACAAGAACACAGAGCTGATCCACGACTCTGGTGATTGTGTGAGATGACAGCAAACGCTTATCGGCGTGAGGAAATGAGTTGGACTACACCAATTACATCTGACGATTCAGTCCTATTGATCCTTTATCAAACACAGCACAAACGTTGCTAATGAAGAACATATTGTAAATAAAGCGCACAGAACATAGGCGATGGGAGATAACCTTTATCGAAAACAGGAAATAGTAAAGAGTGGGTAAGCAACTTCCGTGTACAGGAAAGATGCGCAGTGGTTTCAGCGTTTTGATACCAAATCAGCAAATTTAGAACCAATTATAGCCACGGGCAGAGAGAGCCGTGATCTCTCTATGCCTATGAAATGTCAGATGAGTGCCCTGATTACTACACCATGGTCGCTCTTACAATTGGCTATCAAACCAATTAATCCATAATCTAGGCATGGAGGATAAAGGTGCCGTGATGAAAGCTCAGTGTCAGATAAACAACACAGAAAAGACGGTCACGTTTTTTTTTAAAGTTTAAAGTGCATGGATTAATAAGTGATCAGTCTCCCCCCCCCCCCCACCATTTTTTAAACAACGAGAGCTGGCATCTAACCCTTGTCCAACAGCGCCCATGCCGCTACCAAGGCAACGTACTAACCGTTACACCAACTTGCCGACTAAGTGTCAGCTAACCAGCATAATGTTTGTATTTGTTGGACACGCTTCATGACAAATTTACTCATTTAGCTGGTTTCCGTTGCGTGCATTTTCTCTCTTCAACTCACATTGTTGCCTGATCAGGGGCTGTGATTTAGCGCTGAAGCTGCCCTGGCTATCGTGACAGTTCCTTGATTATCCTGTGCATGATTTTGCTGTTAGTTCCTTTCTTTATTGTCATCTTTTCGTGTGCACTTGTTGGGCATTAACACGCCCCGTTTGACAACCTTACAAAACCTAAATATTATTCACACGAAACATGCGGTAAGTGTTTCTGTGTTTATGTCGCAACCCACACAGGTATAATATGTTTGTGATTGTGTTTATGGCGCTACCCGCACGGCTTGTACATGTATAAGATTGTGTTTATGTCGCTACTCATTCATTGGCACCTTGCCGTCTTGACAGACGATAGTTTGTGCTTTAAAAAGGCATAATAACGTTTACCTATGGCGGTAGCGATTGTGACTGATAAGGCCAATTTGCGCTGCAAATTTCCGTTCACAGTGGTTGCAAGTGAACACGTGGTCATTTTCACCATCATGCACCATCTTACGTCTCACACGATCGGTGTGTGACTTATCTGCAATAATTTTCTCCTTTGTCTTTATTCCATTTCTGATGTTTGCCCTCCATGCAACACGTTCAGCGGTGACTTGCTCCCAATGTGCATTATCAATGCCTGTATCAATATATCGCTACTCACACGGCTAGTTTATGTCTGTGATTGTGTTTATGTTGCTACTCACACGGCTAGTTTATGTCTGTGATTGTGTTTATGTCGCTACTCACACGGCTAGTTTATGTCTGTGATTGTGTTTATGTCGCTACTCACACAGCTAGTTTATGTCTGTGATTGTGTTTATGTCGCTACTCACACGGCTAATATATGTTTGTGATTGTGTTTATGTCGCTACTCACACGGCTAATATATGTCTGTGGTTGTGTTTATGTCGCTACTCACACGGCTAATATATGTCTGTGATTGTGTTTATGTCGCTACCCACATGGCTAGTATGTGTCTGTGATTGTGTTTATATCGCTACTCACGCGGCTAGTTTATGTCTGTGATTGTGTTTATGTCGCTACTCACACGGCTAGTTTATGTCTGTTATTGTGTTTATGTCGCTACTCACGCGGCTAATTTATGTCTGTGATTGTGTTTATGTCGCTACTCACACGGCTAGTTTATGTCTGTGATTGTGTTTATGTCGCTACTCACGCGGCTAGTATATGTCTGTGATTGTGTTTATGTCGCTACTCACACGGCTAATATATGTCTGTGATTGTGTTTATGTCGCTACCCACATGGCTAGTATGTGTCTGTGATTGTGTTTATGTCGCTACTCACGCGGCTAGTTTATGTCTGTGATTGTGTTTATGTCGCTACTCACACGGCTAGTTTATGTCTGTTATTGTGTTTATGTCGCTACTCACGCGGCTAATTTATGTCTGTGATTGTGTTTATGTCGCTACTCACACGGCTAGTTTATGTCTGTGATTGTGTTTATGTCGCTACTCACGCGGCTAATATATGTCTGTGATTGTGTTTATGTCGCTACTCACACGGCTAGTATATGTCTGTTATTGTGTTTATGTCGCTACTCACAAAGCTAGTATGTGTCTGTGATTGTGTTTATGTCGCTACTCACACGGCTAGTATATGTCTGTGATTGTGTTTATGTCGCTACTCACGCGGCTAGTATATGTCTGTGATTGTGTTTATGTCGCTACTCACGCGGCTAGTATATGTCTGTGATTGTGTTTATGGCGCTACCTGCACGGCTTGTACATGTCAAAGATTGTGTTTATGTCGCTACTCATTCATTGGCACCTTGCCGTCTTACAGACGATAGTTTGTGCTTTAAAAAGGCATAATAAATTTTACCTATGGCGGTAGCGAATGTGACTGATAAGGCCAATTTGCGCTGTAAATTTCCGTTCACAGTGGATGCACGTGAACACGTGGTCATTATCACCATCATGCACCATCTTACGTCTCACACGTTCGGTGTGTGACTTATCTGCAATAATTTTCTCCTTTGTCTTTATTCTATTTCTGATGTTTGCCCTTCATGCAACACGTTCAGCGGTGACTTGCTCCCAATGTGCATTATCAATGCCTGTATCAATATATCGCTACTCACACGGCTAATATATGTCTGTGGTTGTGTTTATGTCGCTACTGACACGGCTAGTTTATGTCTGTGATTGTGTTTATGTCGCTACTCACACGGCTAGTTTATGTCTGTGATTGTGTTTATGTCGCTACTCACACGGCTAGTTTATGTCTGTGGTTGTGTTTATGTCGCTACTCACACGGCTAGTTTATGTCTGTGATTGTGTTTATGTCGCTACTCACACGGCTAGTTTATGTCTGTGATTGTGTTTATGTCGCTACTCACACGGCTAGTTTATGTCTGTGATTGTGTTTATGTCGCTACTTACACGGCTAATATATGTCTGTGATTGTGTTTATGTCGCTACTCACACGGCTAATATATGTCTGTGGTTGTGTTTATGTCGCTACTCACACGGCTAGTTTATGTCTGTGGTTGTGTTTATGTCGCTACTCGCGCGGCTAGTATATGTCTGTGATTGTGTTTATGTCGCTACTCACACTGTGATTGTGTTTATGTCGCTACTCACTCGGCTAATATATGTCTGTGATTGTGTTTATGTCGCTAATCACGCGGCTAGTTTATGTCTGTGATTGTGTTTATGTCGCTACTCACACGGCTAGTTTATGTCTGTGATTGTGTTTATGTCGCTACTCACACGGCTAGTTTATGTCTGTGATTGTGTTTATGTCGCTACTTACACGGCTAATATATGTCTATGATTGTGTTTATGTCGCTACTCACACGGCTAATATATGTCTGTGGTTGTGTTTATGTCGCTACTCACACGGCTAGTTTATGTCTATGATTGTGTTTATGTCGCTACTCACACGGCTAATATATGTCTGTGGTTGTGTTTATGTCGCTACTCACACGGCTAGTTTATGTCTGTGGTTGTGTTTATGTCGCTACTCGCGCGGCTAGTATATGTCTGTGATTGTGTTTATGTCGCTACTCACACTGTGATTGTGTTTATGTCGCTACTCACTCGGCTAATATATGTCTGTGATTGTGTTTATGTCGCTAATCACGCGGCTAGTTTATGTCTGTGATTGTGTTTATGTCGCTACTCACGCGGCTAGTATATGTCTGTGATTGTGTTTATGTCGCTACCCTCACGACAAGTGGATGTGTCTGTGGGTACCTTATGTCAAAGTCCACAGTGTTTGTTAATATCACTTTGCTAGTGTTTATCTCACTGCCCACGGTTTTTGTTCATGTTACTTTGATCATGTTTATCTCGCTGCCCAGAACTGTAGTATATATCTAATTGATTATATTTATCTCACTGTTCACACAGTTAGTAAATGTCTAAGTGTTTATATTTATCTAGCTATATTAATCCAATCTTGATGCACGAAAGTGGCTCATGGACAATTACCATACAAGTGAGAAATTATGTGCAAGATGCAGAGATGTGGTTTCATAGAAGAATTATGAGAACCTCGTGAACTTATAGAAAGGGTAACAGAATCGTAAAAAAAAGTTAACTAACAGAGCGAACTGGCTATTCTTATCAGAAGAAGACAGTCCACATTCTTTCTGCATGTCATGAGAAGACGAAAGCTGGACTCTGTCGTCACAATGACAAGGCTGGAGGGAAAGAGGGGCAGATGAAGACTAAGAGAGTAGATGCTGGAACATTGTGACATCAATTTTGGTATCAGAAATGATTGGCAGCACGAGAAACAGAAGGCTGTGGCCAGATATAATCACTAACGTCACACGGCGTGGACAATTAGACGAAATTGCCCACACAGTTAGTATATGTTCCTGTGATTATGTTTATCTCTCTGCTCAAACAGTTACAGAATGTCTCTTCCATCACGATTATCTCGCTGTCCAGACAGCTACTACATGTCTCTACCATCATGTTTATCTCACTGCCCAGACAGTTACTACATATCTCTTCCGTCATGTTTATCTCACTGCCCAGACAAGTACTACATGTCTCTATCATCATGTTTATCTCACTGCCCAGACAGCTACTACTTGTCTCTACCATCATGTTTATCTCACTGCCCAGACAGTTACTACATGTCTCTATCATCATGTTTATCTCACTGCCCAGACAGCTACTAGTCTCTATCATCATGTTTATCTCACTGCCCAGACAGTTACTACATGTCTCTATCATCATGTTTATCTCACTGCCCAGACAGTTACTACATGTCTCTATCATCATGTTTATCTCACTGCCCAGACAGCTACTACTTGTCTCTACCATCATGTTTATCTCACTGCCCAGACAGTTACTACATGTCTCTATCATCATGTTTATTTTATTGCCCACAAAGTTACTACATGTCTCTACAATCATGTTTATCTCGCTGCCCAGACAGTTGCTACATTCTCTATCATCATGTTTATTTCATTGCCCACAAAGTTACTACATGTCTCTATCATCATGTTTATTTCATTGCCCACAAAGTTACTACATGTCTCTACCATCATGTTTATCTCACTGCCCAGACAGTTACTACATGTCTCTATCATCATGTTTATTTCATTGCCCACAAAGTTACTACATGTCTCTACAATCATGTTTATCTCGCTGCCCAGACAGTTGCTACATTCTCTATCATCATGTTTATTACGCTGCCCAGACAGACTGCACATGTCTGTCTGCGTATATTGATGTCTGTCAGCGTAAACTCATGTCTGTCTGCTTACACTGATGTCTGTCAGCGTACACTCAGGCCTGTCTGCCTAAACTTAGGTCTGACTGCGTACACTCATGTCTGTCTGCTTACACTCATGTCTGTCTGCCTACACATGTCTATCTGCTTACACTCATGTCTGTCTGCGTAAACTCATGTCTGTCTGCTTACACTCATGTCAGTCAGCGTACACTCATGTCTGTCTGCGTACACTCATGTCTGTCTGCGTACACTCATGTCTTGTCTACCCTTCTGTTTCAGTTATCGTGCTATGTGCAAGCTCGGACTCCGTGAGAGAGATCATGATCAAGGCGCACGAGCTGAACTTTGACAATGGCGAGTACGTCTTCTTCAACATCGATCTCTTCAGCAGGTGGGTCAAGGACATGTTTTTTCAATTTATCACTTTCGTTTTGCATGTTTGTCTGTCTGTCTGTTTGTTTGTTTGTTTGTTTTCTATTTTGTATCTATCAGTTTTACTTTACTTCTCTAATACGTATACACATATTTTACATTTTTTATACATATACATATAATGTACGTCGCTTTTACATATACATATACTTTACATCGCTTATACACATACTTTTCATCGCGTTAAATATAGATTACAACGCATTACATATACATTATAACAAATTACACATACTTTACATCGCTTATACATATACGTTACATGGCTTATACATATATTTTACATCGCTTATACATATACGTTACATCGCTTATCCATTTAAATATCTTTAAATCGCTTATCCATATATATATATATATATATATATATACTTAATAGCGTGTAAGCATACATGGGGGAGGGTGGTTGTTTGTTAATATATTCTGAAAAAAATTTAAAAACAAATGTATCATTTTTCTATGTAGTCACCATGGCGTTCGATGCAAGTGCTCCAGCACCGATAAAGTGCTTTGATTACTGTAGAAAACAAATTCTCTTGGTCACGTGTGTAACCACTCATGCACCACCTGCTGTTTCTCTTCATCGGACTGAAACGTTTATAAACTTCCTACTCCACCCATACACTTGCTGGACTAACAGGCATGCAAAGCCATACTGGACCTTCATTTGCCGATGAATTTCTATCGGTTTCATCACTTCACTGACCACATAACAGATAACAGAACGCTGCTTCTCTTTGGTGCATGTCAAAAGTAGGGTGGCCATCTTTAAATTGTTCTCATGACGTCACCGTGTTCGTCTGCACCGTGATGCCATGTGCTAAACACTCATGACGTCCTTAACAACAATATTGACAGGTGACAAGGCGATGGCGTGGTTATTGTAATTTCTATCACACTTTTAAGGGTTTGATTTAAATCCCCCTCGTGTAATATACATATAATTTGCTTTGCTTATACACATTCATATATGTATGTATGCATGCATGCATTCATGCATGCTACTTGCATGCTACTCTCTGTATATCGGTTGGTATTTGCCTCTTTCTTTGTCTGTATGTCTGTCTGCATCTAGATGTGCCCGTGTTCATTGTGGTTCTCAAGAGCTATGTCTCATACAATTGCCCTGCCTCTGTATCTACAGCTAGGGAACCCTTGTCAGATGTATCCTCTTATCTTTACTTCTTTCCCGTTCTTCTCTGACTGCTAATCAATACATCTGAATTGATTTGTCGTGTTGAAATACTATGTGCATAATGTTATTTTATGGCCAGTTTTCATCTTTTCTTAATCTCTCTAAGACAATGGTTCTGAACCAGTGGGGAATTCCCCCCAGGGGGGAATTTTAGGGTTTCCGGAGGTTGGTAGGAAGGGGGGGGGGAATTAAGATTATTTCAACATCGCATTAATACAAGAACAAGTTACTTGATAATGTTTTTCCCTCTAAATTTTACGGTTCTGTACTTCTCGCCTTAATTAAATTCTTTTTATAACGTAAGTAGACCCGCAAATAACTTTTTATGTAGATGTCTAGACTTGTTCTAGTATATGTTATTAAATTTAGCTTCCGTTTTTATGTATACTGTGTTGTGATTTATAAGGAGGAAATTTTTTTTAAAAAGTGGGGTGACGTTCTGAATATATGGTAAAGGAGGGCGTGGGCCAAAAAAGGTTGAGAACCACTGCTTTATGAGAAGCAGCGGCTACAGCAGGATATAACAATATGAAATACAAACAGTTAGGTTTGTGTAGCTCCTGCGAAAAGATGAGACATACTAAACAAGGACACAGTGTACATACATACCTTACAACGGACTCCCTAAAGATGAACATAAATCTCCAAATTAAGAGATAATTTATCAATATATAATAATAAAATAATAATAAGTATATAAGGACACAAAAATGAACGTTTCGTTTATATAAATCTTCATTAGTGACGAGACAATAGAAACAGATCAAAAGAAAGCACATACGTATTATACAGTAATATTAAAACACAACTCCTTCGTTGTCAAGAACGTACAAACGTTGGGTTCATTTCGGTTTTGAACGATGCTCTGCCCGTTTCAGTCTCTTTATCTATCACAACTACAGGTTTATTCCTACTGTTTACAGATTATCTGTGTTGATTTTAAATCTTATTCTCTGACGTTTAGTTTTCCTAAGTCGCATAAAAAGTCACGGAAATTGTCGGGTCGTGGGATTAGACAACAGAGAAACAAACAGGACATAACTGTTTATGCAGGCAGGAAGAAGCGCAATTTCATTGACATGCAAGGGGCAGGGCGGATTGATACAACCTGCTAAATCACAGACCTAAACGACGCTGAACACCCACATGACGTCACACAGCCATGCCCCATGTCACCGGAGCAGTGCCTGTAGGGTAGACAACTGCACAACAAATATGGCGGATACCGGAAACGGCAAGAGCTTTGTGAACTCCACGTAGCATGATTTAGTAGGTTAGCTGTCCGCATAGTGAAGTTGGGTATCACGTTGCTATCTGCCAAATGGTTCTGAATTATCAGCATCATCATGTGCCACACTGATAAGCGTTTCGCGATCATGTTGAACCATCTTATCCCGTCTTAAAGTAGGTCTGTGTTTTTGTACTGATGCTGATATTGGGCCAAGCTTTCCGGGTATCTGTATATCAGTTTCTCTTCCCATTTCTCATTTGCCATAAAGTTTTATAGATGGCATTAAGTGTTCGTGTTTATTTCTCCTCATGACATATAAACACACACAAAAATAAACAAATATCTGCACTCTCTCGTACTAATTTCTTTAATCAATTTACGGTTTTCATATGTTTCTTGAAGGGCGGACTCTTTCATGTTTCTGTCTGTTCAGGGTATTCTTTGTATTTATTTTAGACATAACGTTGCGAAGGTAGCCTTTTGCAAGATGAAAAACATACTGACCAATAGAAAGATATCAATTGAAACGAGAAACAGAGTGTTGAAGTGCTTCATAGAACCTGTACTTTTGTATAGATGTGAAGCGTGGACAATGAGCAGACAATATGAAAAGCATCAAATGGCTGTGGAAATGTGGTTTCTGAGGAAAATTCAAAGAACACAATGGACAGACAGAAAATCCAATGAACAAGTCCTTCAAGAAACAAATGAAGATCGTTAACTGATTAGAGACACTGATGACAGAGAATGACAGCGAACTTGATGACAAAGGAGCTAGCGGTAGACAAAGATAAATACCCGAATGGCTTAGTCACATGGCAGAATCGAGGCAAGAATACAGACCTGATCCCAAGATGTGATCTCGTGAGGTGGCGAACCGTTGCCGCGGAAGCTTATCGGCATGGCACGTAATGATCACGAGCTGGCAGAAATTCTCTAGCTCTATATGTAACTATTCCATCCAGCGACCGTCTGTGTGTGGACATTGTGTTGCTATTTCAAGTGCGCATTTTTTACACCATCAATAAATCTTCCATATGTCCCGAAAAACAACTTAATACTATAGAATTATAGTTGAGTTGCCGTGCTACGAAAATCATTTCGTTCCAGTGGATTTTTTATTTACGCTTGAACGAATTCTAGAGCACCTTCAATCGTTTTTTGTTCTTTAGATTATACCAGTCCTCCATCGGCATCATCATCATTATTGGCATCATCATCGTTGTCGTCATCGTCCTTAGTTTCTGAACAGTTTGTTTATAAAAGGGATTTGTATCACTCTGCTTGTACAGAGGAAAAGATGGGCAGAGGCACACATGGGCAGAGGCACACACGAGCAGAGGCACACACGGGCAGAGGCACACATGTGCAGAGGCACATACGGGCAGAGGCACACACGGGCAGAGGCACACACGGGCAGAGGCACACATGTGCAGAGGCTTGGGGGAAAATTGATTCAAATGCTGCGAGTCCTTTGCCGGGCGTTGCGATCAACCTCGGGTTGGTTTACAAGCGAATTCTACGTTTAGTAGTTTGCCATTGCTTTCTGAACGAGACGTCAACGTTCAAGTACAACATTGTTCTGGTGTAGGGATTGAACCCTTACCCCCACCATCAGCACAACGAAAGTTATCCATTTGACCACGTTGACGACTGAGAGATTGGTAGAGATGCATACGTTAAAGCAAACACTACAGCGATAAATAAGTTATCCACACACACTACAGCTATAAATCAGTTACCTATAAACACTACAGCTATAAATCAGTTACCTATAAACACTACAGCTATAAATCAGTTACCCACAAACACTACAGCTGTAAATAAATTACTCACAAACACTACAGCGATAAATAAGTTACCCACACACACTGCACCGATAAATAAGTTACCCACAAACACTACAGCTATAAATCAGTTACCCAGAAACACTACAGTTATAAATCAGTTGTCTACAAACACTACATGCTATAAATCAGTTACCCACAAACACTAAAGACATAAATAAAATCAATACAATGTTTTCCCGTAGTGAATTTAAATAACATAATAACTAAGTTACCCACACACGCACACACTACATATATGAATAAGTTACCCACTAACACTACATAGATACATAAGTTACTGGCAAGCGCTACAGAGATACATAAATTGCTGGCAAGCGCTACGGAGATACATAAGTTACTGGCAAGCACTACAGAGATGAATACGTTACTGGCAAGCACTACAGAGATAAATAAATCACCCGGAAAACTTACAGAGATAAATAAGTTAGCCCTATGTGTAGTGTAGTACTGGTGCATGTTCGTGCTAAGATTTATCATTCGTGCAGAGAGACGCTGTCTATTATTCCATAACTCTGGCACCTTGCCGTCTTGACAGACGGTAGTTTCTTACACTGTGCTTCAAAGAAAGGCACAATAACTACAACCCATGGCAGTTTAGAAATGTAGTTATAACTTTCCATAGAACCGCTCACCAACCCCTACACCGCACATTGTGTCAACGCTTTCTGGCAGAGAAGTACAATTGCGAGTGTACAAGCCTTACCCTAGCGTGAGGAAATGCAACCTAAATACTAAATGTCATGGGCCCGGTAGACCTGACCCAAAGCTTTGGTCGGCAACTGGTCTAGGATCGAATCTCCGACAGGTGGACAGTTAGAGTATTGCTTTGCTAATCCAGCAGCTTCTGCAGCATGTCTTCTTCCAGACGTATTGGTGTTACCTTTCCTCTGGAGGGGGATCATGCTGCGTGGGCAACAAATGGTCTCTAAATTAAGCCCAGGCTTTGTGTTATGGAGAATTATAACTCCATTTTTGAAACTACCGTCTGTCAAGACGGCAAGGTTCCATTCAATGCAAATTATGGATTACAATACAGCAATATGTCTGAAAACGATAGATAAGAATATGTCAATATGTATAAAAACGTTAGATACGAAGATATTAATATGTATGAAAACGATAGATAAGAATATATCAATATGCATTAACGCGATAGATATGTATATATCAATATGCATGAAATGATAGATAAGAAGATATCAATATGTTTGAAAACAATAGATAATAATATATCAATATACATGAAAACCATAGATAAGAATATATCAATATGCATGAAAATTTAGATAAGGATATATCAATATGCGTGAAACCCATAGATAAGAATACATCAATATGTATAAAAACTATAGATAAGAATATATCAATATGTATGAAAACTATAGATAAGAATATATCAACATGCATAAAAACGTAGATAAGAAAGTAACACAAAATACCACTTGTCTCTCCCCAGCCACAACGCAACAGCCCAACCGTGGTTCAGACAAAACGACACAGAAGAGCGTAATGCGAAAGCACGAAAAGCTTACGAAAGCCTGATGACTGTCACGTTACGCAAGCCGACGAGCCCGGAGTACAGGAAGTTTTCCGAAGAAGTCAAGGCAAGGGCAGCATCCATGTACAAGAACTTTACCTACGGAGAGCAGGAGGTTTGTATGTGCTTCTTGTACAACACTGGCTACTTGTCTGCTCTGTGTATTCTTTCTTAGAACCACCTGAGCGGTTCATTCATTCAGTAGCATGTCCTTTGCAAAACCTCATTCATATAACAATCTCCGTCATAAGCAAGATGTCCCGCGTCTGATACACCCATCTGGAGATCATCTGTCATATCCTGCACCCATCTTCTCTTTGGCCTTCCTGTTTCTCTCTTCCAAGGCATACACCCCTCCACTATTGTTCTCTCTTCTTCCACACCCTCCTCTTCCTCTTCTTCTTCCTTCACTTCCTCTTCTTCTTCTTCTTCTTCTTCACCTTCTTCCTTCTTTTTACGTTACACAATGTATAACATATTTTCATCACCATTTTCCATGTTTTCCCATATTTTCCCAATTTTGAATGTTCTTGTGAGGATGCTCACGATAGTCGACAGTATGTGAGTGTGAAAAGTGTGGGAGTTTATTCATATTAGTTTTTGTGATTATTTGAGGCAGCGTGTATGTGTGTGGGTGGATGGGTGTGTGTCTATGTGTGTTTGTGTTTATATGATGTATGTGTGTATGTCTGGATGTGTGTATGGGTGTATATGTATGTGTACATGTGTGTATGTGTGTGTGCTTGTGTGTGTAGTGTGTTTTTGTGTGCGTGCATGTGTGTTTATATGTATGTGCGTGTGTATGTGCGTGTGTGCGTGTATGTGTGTGTATGTGTACATGCATGCAATGTATGCGAGGGAGTGTGGGTGTGTATGAGGCATATGTGTGTGTCTGGGGGATGTGTGTGGGGGATGTATGTGTGGAGGGGCTGTGTGTGGGTGGATGGGTGATGTGTGGATGGGTGAAGGGTGTGTGGTCGGTGGGGGGTTGTGTAGGTGAGGGGTTGTGTAGGTGAGGGATGTTTGGCTGATGGTTGGAAGTGTGGGGGTGCTGGTGGGTGGGGGTTGTGTGGGTGGGTAATGTGTATGTGGGTGAGTGGGTGAGGGATGTGTGTGTGGCTTGGCGATGGGTGTGTGGGAATATGTGTGGGGATGTGTGTGTGTGGGTGGGGGATATGTCTGTGTGGGTGAGGGTGTGTGTGGGTGGGGTAATTGTAGGTGGGTGGAGGATGTATGTGAGGGTGGTGAGTGTGTTTGTAGGTGGGTGTGTGTGGGTGGATGGGGAGATGTGTGTGTGGGGGTGAGAGATGTGTATGGGGGATGCGTGTGGGGGATGTGGGTGTGAGGATGGGGGATGTGTACATAGGTGAGGTGTTGCGTGGGAGGGGAGATGTGTGTGGGTGAGGGAGGTGTGTGTGGGTAGGTGGGGTGGGTGTGATTGAGTGTGGAAGGTGCGGGTGGGTAAAGGATGTATGTGAGGGTGGGTGGTGTGTTTGGCTGGGTGGATGGGGTGTGTGGGTTGGTAGATGTGAGATGTATGTGTTGACGGGTGGATGGGGGATGTGCGGGTGTGAGTGGTTGAGGGATGAGTACGTGAGTGGATGGAAATATGTAGGAGATGAGTGTGTGGGTGGGGGATGTGTGTGTGGGTGGTGGGGTGTGGGTGGGTGGGAGGTGAGTGATTGTGGATGGGAGATGTGTTGGTGGGTGGGAATGTGTGTAGGGATGTGTGTTTGGGTGGGGAGATGTGTGTATGAGGGTGTGAGTGGGTGGCGGATGTATGATTTGGGGATGGGTGGGTGGAGAGTGGGTGAGTGTGTGTAGGTTGGGATGGGGATTTGTGTGTGTGTGTATGGACATGGGATGTGCGGGTTTGTGGGGGGAGTTATTGTGGGTGGGGGATGTGTGGGTAGGTATGTGATGTGGGGGTTGGCGGGGATATGTAGGTTGGCGGGGATATGTGTGTATAGGTTGGGATGTGTTGTTGCGGGATGTGTGTTTGACTTGGTGGTTGAGGGTCTGTTCGTGTGTGGTGGAATATATGTGGGTGGGTGAGTGTTTATGGGTTATGCGATAAGTGGAGGATGTCTGTGTGGGTGGGGAGACGTGTTTAGGTGGGGGATGTGTAGGTGGATACTGGGTGGGCGGGTGCATGTATATGTGCCTGGGGGTGTAAGTGTGGGCGGGTGGGGGAAGTGTGGTGGGTGGGAGATGTGTGTGTGTGTTTGGGGATATGTGTGTATGTGGGGGGTTTGTGTAGGTGTGGGATGTGTGGGTGGGGATAGATGGATGGGTAGGCATTATGTGTGTCTGGGGTGTGTGTGGTTGGGTGGGGGTTGTGTGGGGGATGAGTGGATGGTTGGGGTATATGTCTCATAACATGGTAATATGCATTGTTTATGTTTACAACATTCATTTGACAATGTTTTTTCCTATGTGAATGTATTATGCATTATTGATGAACGAAAGATGAGTGATTGGAAGGGCCGAATGTAAGACGGGCCTGTGTGCCCAATTTGTTACCCTTTGAAAATAAAGTCTGTTCGTTCGTTCGTTCGTTTGTTCGTTCGTTCGTTCTTCCTCTTCTTTTTTTCCTCTTCCTCCTCCTCTTCATTGGCTGTGACAATGTGTTTAATTATTTCAGCTTCAGCAGCATTCGTTTATTCACTTCATATTATGTATAACTCTGCAATATGCAAATGACGAGATGCGGCGAAATATGCCAGGCAAACAATCGTGCATCATATTGTTTGTGGCTTCTGCGCTTAAATATATCCCGTGGTCGTTGTTGGTGTGCCACTTACTGGGGCTATAGCACCAACAGATCCTCTCACTCATTAGCTCTTACTCCCGCGTAACCCAGAAATTATATCCATGTAAATGGCGAATAACAGAGGAGCACTCTATGGTTATTCCCACTCATACAACAGCTTCCTCCTCTTCTTCCTCTACTTCTACCATTCTTCTTTTTCTTCCATTTTTCTTCTTCTTCTTTCTCCTCTTCTTCTGTTTGTTTTGTTTTTTTTTAATTGCTTTCGCTCGTTTTGAACTCAAGGGTAGTCGATACATGTGCTAGTACTTATAGTGCACTGGACTGATTTTTGCGTGTGGGTTGGCTTTCTTCATTACCAGTACCATTGCATTATGAACTAGACTGCTGTCACAATTAGTTAGTTAGATATGTGCCCTTTACAGGACGCCGCAGTCAATCCCAGTCTTGACCAGCTGCTTATGATACCTTGGCAAGTTTACCTGCAGTAGTTTGCCATTGCTTTCTGAACTAAGGCACCGTATTATAATCTAATACAAAATAATAATAAAATCTAGGGGCTGCGTGGTCTCGAGGTATGGTGTCCGCCTCGAGTGCTGGAGGTCCTGTGTTCAAGCCCTGGTGATGCCGGGATCTTTTCTCGTGGACTTCTAGTAATAAATTTCCCCTGGTCTCTGGGTAGTGAGATCGGACACCCGTGTGTATTGTTGCGCACGTAAAAAATCCCTTGGCAGTTGGAAATCGAAAAAGAGTAGCCTAACGGCGCTGCCCGAGCAAAATTTCGAGTTAAAAATCTACCCAACGTATTTCAGGATCCTCGGCGGTGCTACAGAGTTCGTGCACTGAGCTGAGTTTCTCCTGACTCAGGTTTGAGTTAGGAGGAGAACGGAGCACTTATGGGTTACACCCGTGTGCCGTGATGTTGATCCATCGACTAAAAAAAAAAAAAATCTAATACAAATATTTTAACTATATCTTATACCAACTTACGTAGGTTCCTGTCATTCAGCGGAGGCTTGCACGTCTGGGCTTCACAGTTGATTGTTCACTATATATCGCTCGTCGTGGATATCCCAGTCTTGTCTGACTATCAGTCTTCTGGATGACCCCAACAAACGTGTTTCCTCTTTCTCTAGTTTTTCGTCCTGTTCAACCTGTTTGACTCTAGCCATCGATTGCAACATGACAGCTGTTTCCTTGTAGCAAGTATTGCTTTAACTCAAGTGCCCTCTCCCACCACTTTGTGACTCCACAAATATGTGTTTCCTTTTTCTTATGGTATCTCTACCTTGGCCGATTTTATTCATATACTAGCTGGTCATATCTCTTCTCTTTAGTATGTGCACCAGTTCGCCTTTGAAGTCACACTTCTTGTCTCCTCGGGTACTCAACAGCATGGGGTTTGACCAACCACCATCTCCGAAGTCCTGCAATCATTTCTTTGGGCCGTCCAAGGGCTCAGACGCCCGCTGCCCCCTGAGTCCTACTGCTCACCTCTCGTCTCTCTCTCTCTCTCTCTCTCTCTCTCTCTCTCTCTCTCTCTCTCACTCTCTCTCTCTCCTGCTCAACTCCCCCGACTGACTGGACTACTTGCATATATCTAAAAAATGTTGTCGCCGCCTTGCGTCCTACAGTAACGTGGGTGACCGAACTTTCCTACGTCTTGCTGAGACCCTCCATTCAGCTCGGCGCATCGCTAGGCTAATCTGCATGTCTAATTCTGAATAACTTCTCCACGTTCTAATTTGAGGTAATTGCTCCCCGCCATATTGTTGCAGGTCACGGGGTGTGTCGTCCCCATAGATCTACCACATCCGGTGTCTACCTTTGTCTCTTGACAGTTCAAGACAAAAGCTTTATTTTAATTATTGTGTTCTTTGCCTTGAAACACCCGGTATGCAGGTTTAATGTCCGCGATTGTTCGCTTAAACTTGTCTACCGAGGTCAATGTCTTTTAACTTTCAAATTCTAAAAATCTACCGGTCTGTATTCTGACGGTTTGGGAAAGCTTTTTTTCCCCACCGTCACACATAGTTGTATACCGTGTTCGGTTTTTTTTTTTCATTCCTCGTATCTCTGCATTGTGCATCTCATCTCATCGTGTTCTCTTATATCTTGCGGTGTCGAAGTGAAGCATAAATAGCGGGAAAGTGTCCGTTTATGAGCTTCATATATCGAGATTCCCAAGGACTCTGTTATTCCCTGTGTCTGTCGTTTACATGGTCAGATACTTCTTCTGATTCCATTTGCTCTGTACATTATTGCTTGTTGTCGTATACTTTTAGTTGGTAGATAGTTATGTGGCCCCGCCATTTCATTTTATGTTTTCTTGGGCAGGGGAAAATGGCAGGGCTTGAGAAGCATGAAGATGGACATTGGACATTGTAGACACCTGGAGCAGCAAAAAATAGGAGGGGTCGAGCAGCATGGAGATGAGCACGGGACATTGTAGACACACGAGGCATGAGGTAGGACAATTGGGAGGGGCCGAGCAGCATGGAGATGGGCACGGGACATTGAAGACACATGGGGCAGGGAGAAATGGCCAGAGATTGAACACTTTTTGACGGGCCGTGATGAGAGCGATGTTATGCAAAGAATCCGCTACGTGATGATGATGATGATTATGATGATGATGATGATGATGATGATGATGATGATGAAAATTGTGATCATGATGATTAGGAAGAGGAGGAGGAAGTTGATGATGATGATGATAGAAGATGTTTGTCTATATGTACAAACCAACGATTCCTTTCCGTAGATGATGATGTCTATCCTGTTATGATAGGATCCTTATTTAGTGGAAGTCCCATAAATAACAAACTGTCCTAATACGTAAAGACGAGGAGAAATAAGGCAGGTCAGCTCACCCTATCAGGCTACCACCTAGTAAATAAGAAGGCTTCACATTTCTCGCCCTGTACGCTGTATGGTTCACACCCCAGCTGTTACCAGCCCTGGTTTTTACCATATCGCTCCTGGTCTAATCCGCCCTTTGTTTTAATCCTTCCCTGAGCTATTAACAGCGCCACAAGCCACACAAAGGTGCACATGACGCAGTCTTTGTCGGTTGTTGCCTTCTCAGAGGGCAGGGCTTCACGGAATAAATGCACAAATGAATGTCCGTTGGCCGGCTTTCCTCTTTCGTTAATCTAATATTCGTTAGGGGACATATTTAGCTGCTTGATTGGCCCGCTGCATTGCCACACACTGGTGTGTGGGTGCATGGAAATGAATGCACGTGGGTGCAAGTACACGGGTATTTATGTGTGTGTCTCTGTGTGTGTGTGTGTGTGTGTGAGAGAGAGAGAGAGAGAGAGAGAGAGAGAGAGAGAGGGGGGGGGTGTATGTCTGTATTTAAGTATGCGCATGTGTGAACATATATGGGTGTGTGTATGTAGGTGCAGGTAGTTTTGTGTACATATGGGTGTATGTATCTGTGTACATGTGATTGTGTGTGCAGATGTGTATGATCATATCCTACGAGATAAAGTGCCTCTACGTCCACGACTGGTGTGGGAAATAATTATATAGAGATGTTGTGTGTGATTCACGCGTATATATTAGTATATGATTCACGTGCATATAGTAGAAGAACCGACATCACTGCATTCGGGGCATTCCCATATGCGCTCAGTCCTCATCTTCAACAACCAGTGGAGAGTTTCAATATGATTCACGCGCATACAACAGTGTATCTTCTTCTTCTTCTTTTCGTTCATCCGGAGTGTTTTTTTTTTTTCAGATGTGATTGCGGTGTGTCTGTTATGCGCCCTTGGGCCGAAACCCGTAGGCCAATACATCGACTTTAGCGTGCTTTTTTGACCAGGTAGCATTCCTGGGAGACTCTCACTTTTGTGGTGCCATCTGCAACCATGCTGGCCAAGGTTGAACGGTCGAAGACAACGGTCATCCCTCAAAGGAAGGCAGGGACAGTCCATAGCATTTTCCGCCATCCAAGGTTGCTTCCATAGTTGCAGGGCCGACACATAACGCCCTGGATCTGGGCTCACCGGGGGAGATCGTCACGTCCTGCTCATGGCTGCTTTAAATCCTCACTTCAATATATTGGTCACTTCGTTTCCACGGGTCATTCCCGCACAAACCAGACAGGTTTGCAGACGGCATCCACTCAGCGAGTTTTCGGACATGTGCTTGTCGTTGCGCCCATCAGAGCTTTTCCAGGCACAACAGACATTCGGAAAACTACCCAGTCAGAGCTGTTCCGAACAAGAGCGGCATTCGGAAACTAGGTAGTCAGAGCTGTTCCTAGCACGAGAGACATTCGGACGAGACATTTCACTCGGACGTAATTGCGTAGTGTCAATTTTTAGTTTGCCACCCGTAGGACGACACTTCCGACTTCAGCGGGCATTTTTTAATGAGGTTAGCCTTCCTCTGGTTTCGAGGCACGTTGGACTGTTGTGATGTCGCTAACATCTCAGCTGGTCAAGATAGAACGATGAACGACATCGTGGTCGGCCCTCAAGGGAAGGCAGGGGCAGACCATGAGCATTCCCTCGCTATCCAAGGAGGCTTCCATAATTGCAGAGCCGGCACATATTGCTCTGTGACTGGGCTCACCCGAGGAGTTGCCACGTCCTGCTCATGGCTGCTTTAGTTCCTCACTTCCATGTGTTGGGCAACTCGTTTGCCACTGATCGCTCAAGCACACACCAGGGACGGTCAGACTGCGAGCGACACCCACTCGGTAAGCTTTTGCTTTTGACTTCGGACCACGCAATAGGTTCGCTCGCCGTGCGTTCCATTTTGCGTCATTGAGACGTTCTTCCACTTTTGTCTACACTCTCTATGAGTTAGATACAGTTTTCGCAGCTATTTTCTTCGGCTGGGGCACTTTTTTGACTTTGTGTACTCGCTCACGAGGTAGGCTACTTGTGCTGCCGGCTCAGCACCTTACCTTCGTGCAGCGGTGAACGGGAAACGGCCTGGCCCTCTCATCCGGGAATCTCTCATATCCCCCAACTGAGAGCGTTCGAACTTGTATCACACCTGAGCATGTAGCTTGCTCAGTATCACGCCTTTATTTTTCGAAAGGTGGGTATCGGCCCGGCTCTCAGGTCCGAGGGTTTGTGGCTTAGAGGCGTTCAGCCACAGCCCTCGACAGGGAGCCTTTAGTGTTTTGTCCGAACCAAGATCTTCTGCCTTCGTGCGCCTGATTTAAATTTTAGACTGCTATCCTCAGTCTCACCTGCAGAGCAGCAGGTTGTGTCTCTCTTAGTCTGGTCCCTATCCCATAAGCTGTCCGATATGTAGTTTTTCATCCATCAGCAAGCAAATGGGGTCGATGGGACACGCAAGCTCCCCCACCACGTCAAGGTGGAGACACATCGGGGGAGCAACAGTGTATAATTCACATGCATACAGTCGTGTATGCTTGCTTGCTTGTGTTCGCTAGCTGTGAACTCCAGCGTGAAGTCCTGTATGTCGGATGAAGACATCCTGTTGTCCAACATCAGTGTGATGTCATACAGGACCTGAGGTTTGCGTGAGTATCCGTTTTCCCATGTCTGACTTATTGGTGTGCAGACTGGTGGTTCCTCGCCGTGCAGGCATATACTCTCCGACTTCGGAGAAGCCGCTAGTCAATGAGTTTTCTGGCATAACTGCGCCAACCTTCACTCCACAATTTGTATCCGCACACACTGATAAACTTCTGCCACAGTCGTGTATGATTCACACGCATACGGTAGAATATGATTCACATACATGCAATGGTATATAATTCACACGCCTATATTAGTACATAATTCACATGTATACAGTAGTATATGATTCACTCGAATACAGTAGCATATGATTCACACGCATACAGTAGTATATGATTCACGCGCATACAGTAGTATATGATTCACACGCATACAGTAGTATATGATTCACATGAATATAGTAATATATGATTCACTTGCATACATTAATATGTGATTCACATGTATATAGTAGCATATGATTCACGCGCATACAGTAGTGTATGATTCACTCGCATACAGTAGCATATGATTCACTCGAATACAGTAGTATATGATTCACATGTATACAGTAGTATATGATTCACACGAATACAGTAGTGTATGATTCATAAGCATACAGTGGTATAGATTCACAAGGCATATATAAATATATGATTCACAGACATACAGTAGTGTATGATTGACATGTATACTGTAGTATATTATTACACGTATACAGTGTATATGATTCACTCGCATGCAGTAGTATATGATTCATTCACATACAGTAGTAAATGATTCAGACGAATACAGTAATGTATGATTCACAGGCATCCAGTAGTATATAATTCAAACACATACAGTAGTATATGATTCAAATACATACAGTAGTTTATGATTCACACACGTAAAGTAGTGTATGATTCACACAAATAAAGTAATATATGATTCGCATGCGTACTGTAGTAAATGATTCACACGCATACACTAGTAAATGATTTACACGCTTACAGCAGAGTATGATTCACACATATACAGTAGTATATGATTTACACACATACAGGAGTGTATGATGCATACAGTAGTATACTATTCACTCACATACAGTAGTATATCACTCATACAGTAGCATATGCTTCACATGCAAACAGTAATATATGATTCACACGCATATAGTAATATATGATTCACTAGAATACAGTAGTATATGATTCATTCGCATACAGTAGTAGATGATTCACATGCATATATTAGTATATGATTCTCACGCATACATTAGTAGATTATTCATACGCATACAGTAGTATATGATTCACACGCATACAGTAGCATATGATTCTCACGCATACAGTAGTATATGATTCACACGCATACAGTAGTATATGATTCACACACATATATAATAGTATGTGATTCACACATGTACAGTATATGATCACACACATACAGTAGTAAATGATTCACACGCATTCAGTGGTATATACAGTAGCAAATTATTCACACGCACACATTAGTATATTATTCACACGCACACATTAGTATATGATTGACATGTATTCATGTATACGGTAGTGTATGACGCACACATTAATATATCATTCACACGCATACAGTAATATATAATTTACACGCATACAGTATTATATGATTCAGACGCATACAGTAATATATGATTCACAGGCATCCAGTAGTATATACCTCAAACACATACAGTAGTATATGATACACATACATACAGTAGTGTATGATTCACGCGAATACAGTAATATATGATTCACACACGTACAGTAGTAAATGATTCACACGCATTCAGTGGTATATACAGTAGCAAATTATTCACACGCACACATTAGTATATGATTTACATGTATTCATGTATACGGTAGTGTATGACGCACACATTAGTATATCATTCACACGCATACAGTAGTATATGATTCGCACACATTTAGTAGTATATTACAAATATAGTAGTATATGATTCACACGCATACAGTAATATATGATTTACACGCATACAGTATTACATAATTCAAACGCATACAGTATTATATGATTCACACGCATACAGTAATATATGATTTACACGCACACAGTATTATATGATTCAGACGCATACAGTATTATATGATTCACACGCATACAGTATTATATGATTCACACGCATATAGTAATATATAATTTACACGGATACAGTAGTATATAATTCAAACACATATAGTAGTATATGATTCACTCACATATAGTAGTATATAATTCACTCACATATAGTAGTATATGATTCACTCACATATAGTAGTATATGATTCACTCACATATAGTAGTATATGATTCACTCACATATAGTAGTATATGATTCACTCACATATAGTAGTATATGATTCACTCACGTATAGTAGTATATGATTCACTCACATATAGTAGTATATGATTCATTCACATATAGTAGTATATGATTCACTCACATATAGTAATATATGATTCACTCACATATAGTAGTATATGATTCCCTCACATATAGTAGTATATGATTCCCTCACATATAGTAGTATATGATTCACTCACATATAGTAGTATATGATTCACTCACATATAGTAGTATATGATTCACTCACATATAGTAGTATATGATTCACTCACATATAGTAGTATATGATTCACTCACATATAGTAGTACGTGATTCACTCACATATAGTAGTACGTGATTCACTCACATATAGTAGTACGTGATTCACTCACATATAGTAGTATATGATTCACTCACATATAGTAGTACGTGATTCACTCACATATAGTAGTACGTGATTCACTCACATATAGTAGTATATGATTCACTCACATATAGTAGTACGTGATTCACTCACATATAGTAGTATATGATTCACTCACATATAGTAGTATATGATTCACTCACATATGTCTCCGACCAGTAAGGTCACTGCCATAGAGGAAAGCAACGGCAAACTACCTGTTTAAAAGTGCCTAGTATATCATGAAGCTTAAAGACCGATCATCGCAAGACAAGGACAGAGACGTTAAAATTAGCAACTTGGAACGTTAGGACGTTAAACAACGACGGAAAATTAGAGAACATAAAACAAGAAATTGAAAGGGAAAAAATTAATATTTTAGGTATGTGTGAAACGAGATGGATAGGAGCAGGCATCAAGATAGAGGAAGATTTCAAGATTATTTATTCTGGAGGTGAAGATCGTCATAGGGGAGTGGCAAATATTCTGGACCTGAAAACATCAAAATCTATTCAAGGATATTGGGCCGTGTCGGACAGAGTTCTACTAGTTAAATTAAGTGGCAGACCTTTTAGCATAAATATTATTCAAGTATATGCCCCAACAGGAGAATCCAGTGAAGATAGTGTAGAAGAATTTTATAATGACATAGAGTCTGCCTTAAAGAAATGTAAAAATTCAGAAATAAACATCATAATAGGGGACTTCAATGCAAAAGTAGGAAATCAAGGAGATAGATACACAGTAGGAAACTATGGTTTAGGAGAGAGAAAAGAAAGAGGATACAGACTCGTAGAGTGGGCGAAAGAACAGGAAATGATTGTAGGAAACACCTGGTTCAAACAACACCCTAGAAGATTATGGACATGGAGGAGTCCTGATAGCAGGATTAGAAACTAGATTGACTACATTCTGATTAGCAGAAGATTTAGAAACGCATTAACAATAGCAAAAACAGTTCCCAGTGCTGATTGTTATAGTGACCACAGATTACTCACAGGAACATTGAGGATAAAGTTGAAGAAAGTCAAGTATATAACAGGAAACACTAAATATGATTTGTGTACATTGAGTAATGACAAGTAAATACAAAACAAATTCAACATAGAAGTACAGAACAGATTTGAAATTTTGTCTGATCTAGAGATATTATTCCAGGATGTGGATGATCAATGGGAAACGTTGAAGAATTCAATCAATGTGGCTGCAGAAACAACTATTCCAAAATTAAAGAAGGTGGGTCGTAAGAAATGGATGACTGAAGAAATTTTACACCTCATGGAAACAAGAAGACTCAATAAAAATAATTCTGTCAAATACGAAGAAATTCACAGACAAGTCAGAACATTATGTAAGGAGGCAAAAGAAGCATGGCTTGAAGAAAAGTGCTTAGAAATTGAAAGCCAACACAACAGTCAAAATACCAAATTAGTGCACACAAAAATTCAGGAACTTACTAATAAAAGAACAAGTA
Organism: Cepaea hortensis; assembly: GCA_963921405.1. Lineage (NCBI taxonomy): Eukaryota > Metazoa > Mollusca > Gastropoda > Stylommatophora > Helicidae > Cepaea > Cepaea hortensis. Next base: position 458,335,604 of record OY992876.1, on the reverse strand, counting down.
CATCAACAGGGTGTCTAAAGACTGAAGATGGCAAAATCATAATAGAAAAAGACCAGATTCTACAGGTATGGACAGATTATGTGAAACACCTTTATGATGATAACAGAGACGAACAGTATGATATTAGATTTAATAATGTAGGACCGCCAATTTTGGAGATGGAGGTTCGAAACGTTCTTAAGCATATGAAAGCTGGCAAGGCCCCCGGTGCAGATAACATCACATCAGAAATGATTAAAGCTTTAGAAGAATTTGGACTAGATCAAGTCACCAGACTGCTGAACACATTATATGATACTGGAGATATACCTCCTGAATTATGTAACTCTATATTTATTGCAATCCCAAAGAAATCAGGAACCTTGGAATGTGATCAACATAGAACAATTAGTATAATGAGTCACATCACAAAGATTTTGCTAAGAATTATCATGCAAAGAATGAGGAAGAAGATACAACCTGAAATAGGGGAAGAACAATGCGGGTTTGTAGAAGGAAAGGGTACAGTAAATGCTGAGTATATGCTGCGAACAGTTATTGAACGTGCTATAGAAGTAAACAAGGATATACATCTTTGCTTTATTGACTATACAAAGGCTTTTGATAGCATTAGACATGTCAGCATGGTGGATATGCTTGCAGATCTACAAATTGATGGGAAAGACATTAGACTTATAAAAAACATATATTGGAAACAACAAGCTGCAATAAGGATTGATAATGAAGTGGGACAGTATCAGCCAATTAAGAGAGGTGTTAGGCAGGGATGTGTGATGTCTCCAGATCTTTTTTCCCTGTACAGTGAAAATATTTTCAGAAATGTAGAGGATATAAATGGAATCAGCATTGGAGGACGAAACATCAATAACATTAGATATGCAGATGATACAGTATTAATTGCAGACAATGCGCAGGACCTGCAACAATTAGTAGATGCGGTTGTTGTACACAGTGAGCAACTGGGGTTAGAATTAAATTGTAAAAAGACTCAGGTTATGGTCGTCAGTAGGAAGGAAGAAGTGCCACAATGTAATATACAAGTAAATGGAAATATTCTTCAACAAGTGAATCGGTACAATTATCTTGGAACAGTTATAACATCTGATGGGAGATGCCTTGAAGAGATTAGAACAAGAATCACCATGGCAAAAGTAGCCTTTAGCAAGATGAAAAACATTCTGACCAATAAAAAGATGTCAATTGAAACGAGAAAAAGAGTGTTGAGGGGATACATAGAGCCTGTTCTTTTGTATGGATGTGAAACTTGGACAATGAGCAGTCAAGCTGAAAAGCATATGATGGCTGCAGAAATGTGGTTTCTGAGGAAAATGCAAAGAATATCATGGACAGACAGAAAAACCAATGACCAAGTACTACAAGAGACAAATGAACATCGTAAATTTATTAGAGAAATTATACGTAGACAGTCAAAATTTTTTGGACATGTTATGAGAAGAAATGGATTGGAGAACTTAGTGACAACTGGCAAGATCGAGGGGAACAGACCAAGAGGAAGACCGAGAGGAAAATACCTGGATGGCTTGGCCACATGGCATGGACGAGACAGGAACACTGAGCTGATCCACGACACTGGTGATCGAGTGAAATGGCGAGTCATGACCGCCCACGCTTTCCGGCATGGCACATGATTGATTGATTGATAGTAGTATATGATTCACTCACATAAAGTAGTACGTTATTCACTCACATATAGTAGTATATGATTCGTGTTCATATGATTTTGTTAAACACATAAACCACAAACTATATGTAGATCGATTTAGATAGAGATAGATGGATAGACAGACAGACAGACAGGCAGGTAGGCAGGTAGGTAGGTAGGTAGGTATGTAGGTCGGTAGGTCGGTCGGTAGGTAGGTAGGTAGGTAGGTAGGCAGACCGGCTGGCCGGTATGTAGGTAGGAAGGTAGGTTGGCAGGCAGGCGGGCAGGCAGGTGGTAGGTAAGTACATAGACAGGTAGAAATGCTTTGAGAGATATTGTTTGTGTTCATGCTCCCATTTTGGTGTCCGTTCACTTGGCCTGGGTCCTTACAAGGTGAGTGTGTGTGTGTGTGTGTGTGTGTATATATATATATATATTGTTCTTGTTATTTCTCCGCAGACTCTCAACACGCCCATTTGTTTCATTCAGTACTGCAAACAATACTTCAGATAAGTCGATTTACGGTGTTATGTTTCATATTTCTCTCCAGCTGCTCACTAAATTTTGGATTAATAATTTCTCTTAATCTCCCAATGATTCTTTCTATTTCAAACGTGTTTTGAATGAATCAGCTCTGTTCCCTTTTGTGTGTGTATTTATCTATTCTTGCTTGTTCTTCCATGGGCTTTTCGCGCC